>BLKM01000137.1:300490-415444 GCA_013340265.1 Coptotermes formosanus
TAAGAGTGTGTCTGGAGCCAGTGTGCATTGGTGCAACTGAAGTGGTACAACATACAAAAATGAAAACCAGATTAAAGAAGTGCTCTGGTCGTAAGATTGATCTAGGCAGTACTTCATATCAGTTTCCACAAAACAAAGAAATTAAAAGCCCCTTTTTAATTCTGGAAGTGGGTTAATAAAAGATTATCAGTTCTTAAAGTTCTGAAAACCAGTGGTTACTGTATGTACCACCAGGTTTAATAGTCAAAAACTTTAATTTCCCATGTATTTGTAGAGGTCCCAAGTAGTCTTCCTTTTTTTTTACATTTCTGATGCCAGTGTGCATAATACATGCCTTACCCATTTCATCTTCCCCAATATGTTGAAGCCCAAAATGGTCATACTACTGATATGTCATGAAGTGTACAAGATATAAAACACTTCAGTATGCTGTTGTCTGCAGTCTTTTTGCTCCCTTTCTCTGTGGTCCGCACATTCTTCGTAGCTTCCATATTCAAGCATATTCAGTGTATTATGCAATTTGAACTGTCATGGTTTAGCCAAACTGTGTGCTGAATCTGTTTCAGTGTTGCAGTATTTCACATGTTGCTGTCATCCTTGTCAGGCCAGTGGTGAATGCAACATGTGAAATACCACAACAGCAACAATACAACAATTCTGAACCAGTTGGTAGTAAGTATTTCCTGAATTTAATGTCCTCCCCCACAGTAAGGTACTATGTTCATACGTAAGCATAACTGGACTAATAACAATTTGGGGGCAAAATTGACTGTGGGTATTAGGAACTTTATTTGACAAAGGAGTCAAATTTGAAAGAGGGGAAAATTGGTCCCATAAAATTAAAGTTTTTCGTTTTCTTTTTTCTGTTTTTTTTTTTTGCCATTATTCAATTCCATAACCAAAAAACTATTCATAGGTTGAAAAAATATTGGGGGGGGGGAGGTAACCCCCAAGCTACTCCTATGCGTCCATAGCATATTTATTACATGTTGCTGTTTTCACACAACCCTCTTTAAATAAGTAAATATGTGTGGGTTACTGTATGCTGCTACTGTGAAATCACAACAACAGTAAACACATTAACGTCAGTGTTTATTCTCGTAGATATGTACAGGTTATTGTTATGTACAGTTGTCCGTGTCGGACGTATTTACAAGTGCTTCTCCTTTGCTATTGTGGCGGCTAAGGGCCGCGTTAGTGAGGTCCGACAAAGCTACTCCTGTGAAGAAACGGACTCACTGAAGCAGTGCAGTGAGAGTGAGTTCTGTACAGTGTCGGCCGGTTGCGCGGAGCAGGCTGCGCGGTGGAGAGCCTGGGACAGCTCTGTGGTGCCGAGCAGCGTGTGCTGGTAAACACTGCGGCGCGTTCCGCAGGGTGCTAACGCTGCTAACGGGCCGAGTGGCGGATGATGCTCGGGAGCCGATCGTGGAGGCTCGTAGCACGTTGAGTCTTGATATTGAACGCTGGATCCGGAATACTGGAATGCACAACTTTTGGCTGGAAATGTAGCCTTTTATACCTGGCCGTCGCTGGGCTGCCCGTCTGGGATTGGCTGGCGTGAAGAGCTTGTTGCAGTGGTGGGGAGACCGACTACCGCTGTACTGCGCGGAAAGGGCCGTTTTGCATTTGTGGGGATGTTCCCACATATGTAAAAGCATTAAACAAAAAATAAAGTTTTCCTTCTGTCTGTGTTATAAAATCTAAGAGCTTCAGACAACTCACATATGGAACTTAGTGTGTGTAGCTAAGAAACTCAAAGAAAAATAGACACTCTTTATATTAGGTCTGCATAGTTGGAATTGCAGTAAAAACAATTTTACATGGGAATCAGTAACTTCGGCTAGGATCCAGGACCAGGCTGTTGTTTTGTTGACAAATCATTGTTTTCATATTAACCAGACAGCAAGTTAGCATTTCATGTGACTGTCATCTGGCTTTCAATTTTAGGCAATGAAATTACTAACAGAAGTAAACAGGAAGCTGAAAAGATTTCACAGAATGAACATGCAGGCAGAATTCCAGCATACAGAGTTACTGAACAAGGAGAAAAAGGTCAAGTTAAGAATAGAGAAGTTGGACAGAGGGTAAGATTATACATGATAGTATTTTCCTTTTCCTTTTCTAAAAAAATGAAAATATGTGACCTCTCACCTTAGTTGAGAAGACTGTTTTTGTAATTAGGGAGGAAATAATTTATAAGCTGGGTTTCATTACATGTATACTTTACATCTCTTTTAGTGACCACGCTGCGGTTTTATTATAAAAGATTTGCAAAGTTACAAATGACACTGGAGACATGATAACTCAGTCAGTATAGTGACTAAGTTACAGGCCAGTAGCAGACGGGGCAGGAGAATCTTCTCTCCTTCAAACCATCCTTCCCATCTGTTTGGTCCACACAGCTTGCTGTTCAGTGGGTACTGGGTGCTGTTTCCCCAGGTGTAAAGTGGCCGGGACATGTAGTCAGTCACTCACCCCCATCTGGTACTGGGGTTAAATAGGAAGGGAGCCATACTTCCAGTACTTCATATGCCTTTATGGCATGCCCAGGTACAACTTTACCTTAACTTTATCTAACAAACGACATTCGTGTGGTATTGGCAGAGTATTCAAAGTCATTCAACTTGCATAATCTGTTGAACAATATTTTAATCAGTAGTTGTTGGTGAGAGTTCATGGTGTATACAAAATTATGTCAGTTAGTAGAGTGCAATTAAGATGACATGGCACAAGGTGACGCGTAGGAGGGGAAATGAAGGAGCAACAGGAGAATGGAGTGGGTATCCAGCATGCTGCCTCGCAAGACCATAGAGCATAGCCTCTCCAGCACAGTACAAATGCTACCAGCTGACCCACACACCTCATCTGCCAGTAGTTGACTGAACTGTTGCCCCCACCAAGTCACATGGACTCATCTGTTTCGCCGAAAGACGAAATCTGGTTTCTACACGTGTGCCACCTAATCTTCACTGTGCTCTACTGCCTTATGTGTCCAATTGTATGTTGTAACCAATTTTTTAAGACAATATAACAGAAAAATGACGTCAGTTTTGGAATTGCTTTTGAGGAACAGGATCCATGAGGGTTCAGGTCTTCTGGGGTATGAAACTGTATTGTTGGGTCAACCAGTCTTAAGTTGTCTTAAGTCTGTTTGATGTCAGGAATCACTCACCAAACAACACAGCATCACATCCCACAAGACCTGAAGCCTGATCAACACCACTGTGAGAACCTCAAATCCAACATGACTGGTATTTGTACTGGTTATAAATACATATTGTATAGGCATTATTGTCCCTTTGATTGATGTTACTCCTTAGCCTTTTTTACCTTCTTGACAGATCATTATATGCATATGCCTGTACCCCTAAACAATTTTGGACATGTGACATGATCACAATGAAACTCAGTTTGAAGATTACACCAGTCATGTACATCATAATGCTCAATTTCTCAAATGCAGTCTGCCAGCAGCCAAGTGATGACCATGCAGATTTGTAAATGATGCAGAACAACAGTGTGATTTTTATATTATTCACACCATGCATCATATCATAGACTAGTGAGCACCAACCAATGCACAAAAATTGGACAGTTTTGCATTAAAACTGCATGAACCCCTACATATGTTTCAACATAAATGTCATCATCAGTGATTTATTGTTGGTGCACAAATCCATTTAAATGTCCTTAAGTTAAAATCACTTATGGACATTTAAGTGGATTCGTGCAGCAGTGATAACCCCCTGATGATGACATTTATGTCAAAACATATGTAGGGGTTTGTGCAGTTTTAGTACAAAACTGTTTCATTCTTGTGCATTGGTTGGTGGTCAGTAGTCTTTAGCAGTGTGATTGTATGCATATCCTAAGATAATGTAGCATGATTCATCTCCAATAATATACACATGTCTGTACTGTAACTGTTTTCTTCAATCGAAAGTATGTATACTGTACATCCAAGAGCAGACAATGCTTTTCAGTACATGAGCTGTATTTAGGAACCTTTGCTTTAATGGGTTGCAGTTCTTAAAGGAACCAAAAGCAGTGAATTAATAACTGAGAAATATTTTAACTAGTTGGCTTTGTTTGTGCACCATATCGAATCTGTAGTTCCTCCCACCCCATACATTAGAAAAATATTGAGGTATATAATTATGCCATCATTTTCATAGTTACTACTTTGCAGTAACACTAGACTTATTTTCACTAACATTCACTCTGACAGGAACAATTCAGAAGCAGGGATGTTCTTGAAGCAAGCTTTTCCTGAACACAAATCTGAAGTGTTACTTCTTGAACCAGTCTGCTCTGTAAAGTGAATTTTAAGATATGCAAATAATATACTGTAACATTTTATATTAGGCGTGTTTTATCCTCTCATATCCTGATACCTGGCATGCAGTTGTCTTATGTTTTTCTTTTCTGTTAAAGGTACAATGATATTTTAGAACTACTGGATATTTTAGAAATGCGGAGGAATGATGCAGTTCTCTTTACTTTCCGACAATCCTCGGAGAACTTCAGTAGAATATTCAAGAAGCTAGTACCAACTGGTCACGCGCAGCTGACAATGAAGACCTCAGAAAGTGAATCTGTTCCTATCGGAAACGTGAGTGATTGTGAAATGTCACACAAGTGGACATGCTCTGAATGCAGTACTGTATTATTTTGCAACCGTATATTAATCTGCTGGTGAAAATCATTGTCTCCAAGACATTTTTCAGTTTACAGTGTCATAATTTGCAGTTGGTGTACTTCATCTTATGATCAGACGTTTCATATGTAGCTTCCACAGCATTCAGAGAAGTTTTCGAGGGGTTAAGCCAGTCACTGTCCTTCATCTAAGGCTCTAATGGAATGTGAATGAGTTCAAAGGAACATTATGCTTTTGTTAATATTATGGTTTTGTATTTATGCTCGAGGGTAACTGCATTTCACATATGTGTAGAAGGAATAAACCTCATTAGACATACCATGTAAAGTATGCACAGAATTGTCATCAGAATGTACAGCATTTAGTATGTGTTTAAGGAAATCGAGAAGAATGTCAGAGATGCTAAAATGTAATTTTAGAGACTTGCAGGACTGGTACTGCAATTAGTAGTTTCAGAACAGCTTGATTCATCATACCATTCACTTTTTTATATGTAATTATTCTCTGAATATATTGTAAATATGGTAATGTGGTTTGTGTTGTTTTATGCTGTTGCTTTTTTTCTGTGAAGTGATGTGGTGTATTCTTGTGTAAGAAATGATGAAGAAGCAATTCTCTACACTTGCATGCTGCCAGAAAAGGGTTTTGTTATAGACTAATTCTATTTTTATTTTCTGAGTGGCTGTTTAGTTTTACACTGAAGGCTGTATATGGTACATGTGCTGTATTTATTATTTTATTGTAATTTATATTATGAATACACTTTGTTCTTAGGTTACTGATGTCAGCAGAATTAAAGGAATTGGAATTTCAGTCTCCTTTGATACTGATGTCACACAGGTCCATGAACTGAAGGAAATGTCTGGAGGAGAAAAATCTTTACTTGCTCTGACGCTTATTTTTGCATTGCAAAAGTGTTCTCCTGTTCCATTGTGTGTCGTCGATGAGGTGGACTCTGTATGTACCAATGTCAATATTTCATGTCATTTTGTAGAAATATATGGTCATATTGGTAATTCATACAGCAGTTAAACTATCCTTTTTACATATTCCATTAGTCAGTCAAGCATTCAACTCATTGTTATCAAACTGGTGTAAGGTAAGGAACAATTTACACATGGAATTATTATTTTTGCTTGTAGTAAAAGGCTAGCATATTAATAATCATGGAACTTGGTAATAAATTTCTGTGCATGATTTTTGGTGATTAAATACCCACTATCTTCATTTTGTCATGTATAACCCATAGGTTGCATGGGTTTGTAGTTTTTAATGTACTAAAAATTCTTCACACAAAATGTGTAGGTGTGTTTATGATGTTTCTGTATGCCAGTTTGCACTTATTACCACAGTAGTTCATCACCACTATCAATAAGAGAGCTAAATATAGTGTAGGGTTCATGAGATCATCATTTTATTATTTTAAATCGTGCACAAATTAACTTTTAAAAATTCAACATTTTAAGGACAGGTGACCACAATACTTCACTCCCAGGCTAAATGATAACCTCAGATGTTTGCCTGGCTGACATGTTGGTTTCATTATTGGCAGGATATTAAAAAATAAAGCCAGTGACATAATGTTTGTACCAAATTTTATGAAAATCTAACCGTTCTCTCAGATGCTATTGGAGGTGGATCAGTAGAGACACACAGACACATGCTCGCACAGCAGTACACAGCTTTGTAACAGTAGTCATACGTCACAACATCACACCATGATTTCTTCCAAATATATTCTCATTCACATAATTCACATATTGGAAGAAATGGAGTGCTAACCATATGTATTTCACATGAAGTATATACATATGGGTGGTTATATTTTTATCTCTCTTCTTAAATTTCTATACAAAGCATGATGATGGTCCATCAGGACTGAAACATGTAGTCCACATAGCTTATCTGTACATATCAAACATACAGTTGTGTTTGATGGTGACTTGCTAATTAATCATTTGTATGTATCCCCATTGACTTGTGTAGGATGTTTTTTTGGTGTTTCATTGAATCTTCTTCAGTCGCAGCGTCTGGTTTTCTTATGCTTTCGAGTTAATTATCAGATGAGTCTTTAAAGAAAGTCAAGATCACCACATTACTTTTGTATATTTTATTTCACATTGGTATGATGACATAAATAATACCAGAAACACAGTGGCAGTACATATGCTCAACGAATGGCAACATCACTTATCAGTATGCCTCAGGTCATTGTGCAGTAACCATGTCACAGCACCAATAAGCATGTGCACAGAGATGTAAGAATCACAGTTGAGCGGATCTGTTAGGTAACTGACTGAACCCAAGCCTGAGTTTGTAAGATCCATTATTCACCCCAACCAAACAACTCGTAGCAATTGCAGTGTTTGTTCAAATGACACAATTTGTAATTGCATGAATATTTGGGCCCAGCATAGGATAGACACTGATATTTAAGTGCACAAAGTGAGTGAGTCATCAGTGAATGAATCAGATCTTGGTAGAGACTTGTTTGGCCCATCTGTCCTACACATACATGCACAGTACACACACGGCCTAGTAAAAATTGTGACACCTGTTGCAAGGATGACACACTTCCTGGTGTAATCATTAAAGTATAAAAGAAAAGTATGATATTGAAAAGTTGGAAGTGTTGTCTTAATTTATAACGTGTGTGCCAACTGATCTTATGATTTCAGATGTTGGATTCTGCATATAGACCTTCCTTGGCCTGGCTGATCAGTGAACTTTCCAAAGAAACTCAGTTCATTGTTACTTCACATGGTCATGATATCTTGGATTATGGAGATCAGTTCTATGGGGTCAAGAGTATCAATCAGGTAACTAAACTGTGCTGCAGTGCAGGGGTTTTAAGACTTGAATTTCTTTCACTGTTTCATTGTGATAGTTGCTAGCGACATGAATAGAACATGACCAACAGGTTTTGTGGGATAGGATTTGTGGGAGTCAAGGTGCCATATCCCTGCAGTCACCTCTTGAGGGTTTTGTACATTTATACTCAGAAAAGAGAAATCTTTCTGTATTCAAAGTACATTTTTTCCTCCAAAACTTTTTTATCACCTAGTAGAGGATAACATTTTATAACCCAGAGGACCACAATATAAATCTTCACCACTGTCACATGCCTCTTATCATGGAGTTCTGGGTTCAATCCCAAGCTAGTCTGTGTGGGATTTGTGGTGGGCAAAGTGAAACTGGGACAGGTTTTCTTCAATTACTTCATTTTCCCGCCAGTATCATTCCACCAATGCTCCATACTCATTTTTCATTGATCTGCCACTGAGGCTTATAATCTTAGCAATAGATGAAATGAAACACTTCTGTCCCACTGCTCTTCACCATCTTGAAAGCCTTATGTTATATACATTCTTTCCTTTTAGTGTGCTTTAATATTGCTAATACTGTAGTATGTGGAATGTCGTTGTCCTCTAAATATGGTCCAGTTGGTACACTTGTTGTAACACTGAATAAATCTAAACTCGCTGATAGTCATGATATCATACATAAAACATAAGTTGCTGAACTCAGGTTTCCCTTTTTAAATACTGGAAATATTTGTGATGTATGAAGTCACACTAACTACAGTATTTCTTAATCTCCTGTGTTTTTTATTTCCTATAGAGAAGCCATGTCAACACAATAACGAAAGAAGAAGCCTTGAAGTTTGTGACTTAAAGAACCAGAGAGATGCACTTCACTAGTCTGCCAGATCAGCATGAAGAGAGAATAAAGTGACAGCATACCTCATGTGCTTTCATTTGGCAAAGCTTGTTAAATAGGGAAGGTGGAACATTAAAAATGTTATTTTCAATGTCAGTATATTTTAGCAATATTATGTACCAAAAAAAGTAAGTATATGACATAACACTGACAGTTTAAAATTGTGTTTAAACTTCAGGTGGTTATCAGAGTAGAACATTGAAAGCAGGGGGAGGAGAGGAGATGAAAATTCCACCCATTTATTCTCCAACCCCGAAAATTATTTGGTGACTCCCTTCTCTTATAGTCATTTAAATGTCAATTTATATTACCATCTTTATGGCATATCTTCTGTGCCAATTTGGTTAATCATTTATTCACACACTTTTAAGACACTTAAGTAAGCCTCGTATTGAAGTCTTTGAGTGATTCACTGTTGTGAACTGATATGGGGGAAGGAGAGGGGCAAGGAGTTAGTATTTTCATGTCTTAAATTTTAAGGTTGCAGCCTCTGTGTTGCTGTGTTAAAGGGAATGAAAAATTATTGTTACTAGTGGAGCCAATGAACAGTAGTTGGACCAATTGCTAGTCTTGTTGTAGTGGTACATTTGATGCCCAGTATAGGGCTGAAGAAGGAACAAACCAGGTTGATATTGTATTTTGTTTTTAACTTATAATACTTGCCTTCCTCATATCAATTTAATTTAAAAAAGTAGTTTGATAAGTGACAGCATTGTAAGATGAATAAGATACCTGTGTTTCTAATCTATAATAATTTCCTTTGTCAAATTAGTTTAATTTCAAAACAGTAATTTGAGAAGTGACAGCATTACTATGAGTCAGCCTTTGAAATTTCTGCCAGTCGTGTTGTATAATAGCAGTTCATTAGGTTAAAGCACAAAATTTGTTTCTGACAGTCTGTAAGATAAACGCAGTACATTTTATCTTTATTCATCCTGTCCAGATGGTGTTACTGCATTACCATACATTTTGTGTTTTGCTTGCATGCTAAAGAATTAAGCCAAGGAAATATTAGTCATTGCAGAAAAAAAATGCAAACTGAAATGAAGTATTTCTGTATTGTGTAACTGCATTTATGACTCGAAAAATTTAACTTGTTTTAAATGAGAAAGAGAAGAATCCAGAGTGAAGAGGTATTGTGTCACATGCACAAATATCCTAGTAGCAACTGTAAAGAGCACTGGCATTTTCTCTGCTTGGATAATGAAAACATGTATTTGTAAGCCTTTGTGAGCAGGTGGTGGTAAAGGCAATGACAATGAAGCAGAAGTAGTTTTAAAATGTTACAGATATAAATATTTTTGACTTAGTTTACCTAATTGTTCTGTTACTGTTTCAAAAACATCCTTTCTTAAGACTGCATTAAATGCCACGTAGGTTGTAAGGAGAGGAAATTTTTCAAGTCATTGTGAAAGACAGTAGACAGTTGAACAGTTATGCTTTTCATAAAAACATGTTTAAAGTGTTAATTTACAGGCATACAGCAAAAGAGTATCTGTGTATTTGAAGGCTTTACTTCTACTGCCAGTAAAGCACTGATTATTTAGGTTACTTTAAAGTTGTATGAAGCTTGAAGTGTAGCAAGCTATGTGTTTGACACCTTTGCATTTTTCGTTTACTAGGAAAGAAGTCTGTGATTACTTGGCATTTGAAAGTTTCTCCATTTCTTTATTCTGTTTTGAAGATGTATAAAAGAATTGTAAATTTTGCTAGGTGTATTTTGAACACTCATTACTATATTTTTGTTAATGGATAAGCAAACTAAACCTCCTGAAGGGGGCATCACCTTATTCTGTAAATGAAGACATGTATTGTGTTTGTGGTTCATAGAATGTTAAAATTCCTGTGTTTTCAGATATAGTGGATGGTGGTGCAGAAAAATTTGTCCATAAGTGTTGCAGATGTTTTAAAACTAATTTACCCTTAAAGTACTGCATATTCATGTTTTTCAGTCAGTTGATTGTACCTTTAATTCTGAAAGACTTAAGACCATTCCAGAAGTTCCAATTCAGTTGAAGTTAAAAAGTTTGGATTAGGGATATGCTAAACTTGTAGGGTCCTTTTCTGCCACATGAAGTCTAAAATCATATGGAATATCAAAATGCCACATTGCTGTAGTAAAGTGCTTTTTAAATGTGAAAGGCTTCTATTTTCCAAATGTTTCTTATTACAGTGCAATAATAAATGCACAATTTAATCTTAACTAAATACTTATATTTTTTAACCTTCCCAGAAATGCTCCTAGCAGTACGGACACTTGTCATAACTTTTATGTGCCATATTTTATACAGGATTTCCTTCCTTTGTTTTGAAGACTGTATTACATATGATTCAAAGTTTATCTATCCTACTGTGCTGTGACTACTAACCATTGACTACAGTAGTTGTGGCCAGTATCAAAAGTCTGTATCATGTACATTTTCACATAGGTCACTCAGTTTTGTCAAAAGTGGACATACGTGCTTTTGAAGGTAAGTTCCTCCTATCACAGTCCCCTTATGTACCGTCGTCTTACCATTAGAATATATTTGCTTCTTGTGTCAGTTTTTCTGCCACTATTATTAAGGTTTGGTGGGAATGATTTTGATGTTGTGGTTGTCTTGAAAGGCAGCTTTGGTGAGGAGCATTCCTTAGTTCTACAGTTATCCATGTTTCCAGCTTTAATGATAACGGATTCATTATGCACTCCAATGCTTTATATGTCATCATTGTCAAGTCTAAAGTTTGCATGTAGAAGGGTGGTATTACAGCTGTTGTCACATTTCAGTCATTCAGGTCTTGGAAAATTTTGACAATTATACATGAGTGGGTTGCCCCAGACCTGAAAATTTAATTTTTTACTCAACATATAACACAAAAATTACAAACACAGAAATGGTAGAAAATTTTGCACTGAAGTCTGAGGGTTCAGTTTATGCAAGATTACAATTCAGATTAAATTCTTGCCAAAAAGGAAATCACCCCCACCATTATTACTGTTATTGTTACTGTTGCAGTTCCACCCAAACCCTGACTATAACCTGCTGTGTACCTCCCTATGTACCTATCTACATTACCACCCATAGTGCCATAGCTCCATAGCTTGCTGCTCACTGCATGCAAACATAGTGATAAAAGAGGATTGCATATTTTATGCATGATGTAGCTTCAGTATGAAACATATCTGTAACAGTTCATCATCCATAAAAATAATCAGGGCTGGAGGAAAGTAATGATACAGTGACTGTGTTTCATGAAACAGGCACCACATATACCCTTTCATATCATAAGGGGAAATTAAGCAGTCACAAGATTTTAAAATTCTAAAGACACTGATTTTGTAGTCCTGTACAAGAACTTGGGAAGAAAATGTTAAGAGAATGAATTCTGCTTGAATCCCTGAAATTAAAAAAAAATATATAAAATACAAAGATAGAGGAGGAAATTTGGGAACAGCGATTTTGTAACCAGGCTGGCAGAGCCATATTAATCCACCTGCCAGTCCTGCCAATATTATTCTTGGGAAGCGGTTGTATGTGGGTAACAGTAGCTGAATGAAATTAATCACACAGTGTGAATTGCTGAATCACTGTCAGCATACTGTTTATATCAGTGTTATCATACAGATCATAGTAACACTACATTACAATATTTTTCCTTATATTTGGTACAATATTACCTGTACAGTGACTTTAATATAAATCTGGATTTTCACTGAGTTTTGGTGGAATATATCTGTCAATCATATTGTTATCATCATTGTTATCCTTATTATTATCTTATTATTTTTATTGTTTTACAGTGTTTCATCTTCATTTATGAACTGGTATCATGTATTCAGAAGATGGAAAGTTACAAGTTCCACCTGTGTGAGAGAGATTTTGCACTGGTACAGCAACACTGCAACTGAAGGAGACTTCTTGAGTGACCAGTGGAATACTTAAAAGTTTGTTTGTTGTTTCATTCTTGTCTGCGCCCCTAAAACTGCAAGTACTGTTTTCTGCACGTGGTCCGTTAAGGTCAGTCTACAAAGAAAAGATGAAACCTTCATGGACATTTCAGATACAGAGAGTGAAGAACATACAAAAAATCTGGTCCTTCTTCCTAAAACTAAGATTAAAGAAAACTGTTCCCCTGGTGATGTATGTTTGTTCATCCTTGACCATTAGACATCTTTTAGCACCAAATACATTGTTCTGTGGCCATGCAGTACAGAATACAAAATTAACCCAGAGGAGGGTATGGAGCAGCACTAACATTAACTATTCTTGATCTCTGCTTAGGCCTTCAGGTGTGGTTCTGGTGATGTGGTACAACATGTATGTGTGCTGCTGCATGCAGGAGCTGTAGCATCAAACAGTGGCTGCAATCATTCAGGTGCTGCGGTAGAGTGTAGCAGTTTATGCTGTAATCATATGGATATTGTAGAAGTGGTGGCACTTTCCGTTTTAGGAAATAGCACATGATGATGATGTCATCTTGAGAAGAATGATAATTCAGAACATTGTTTCATAAAATTTGTAGGAAGAAAACTATGAAGACATTTAATAACCGTGCACTTTCCCAGCTTATGTTGCATAGATTTATAGATATATTTCTAGTATAACTGTTATTTTTATTTTTGTGCACAACTTATTTCATGCATATAGACTTTGTCTGCATTCCATTTTTGAAGTATAAGCTCAACAGTCACATGCTGAGGCAGTGTCTAAAATGGTTGACTTATAAACATTATTGCCTATGTAATAGAATGTTTCCACACCAAATTTCACATGACTGCCATCTTGTTTGTTTATATTGTGCAAAACACTACCACAACAGAGGTAGCATTATTTTTTTCAAAGAGGTATGCCTTTACATTATTTCAGGAACCTAAATTAGGTGCCATTAGTGTTGCTGACATTTCAGCCATGCTGTTATTACTGATTGTTGAAAATATAAAATTGATGACATTTTGGTAGCTTCCAAAGGTGTAACATTTAGAGCAGATTATGTCAAAAGCAGTTAACTGGTTCAGAAATTCAGAGGGGAAAACAAACAGCATATTCATCTCATAAGCCTAATAGCTTTCAGTAATAAAGGGAATAATGCTAAACTATACTGCTAGATGAGCAACCTCTTCTGAATCAATTTTTCCCGTGTCATTTAACTTCCAAACATTTATTGTATCATTCATTCCAGCACTTTCATTTTCTCGCCATCGCAAATATTTACCACTCATTGTCGAATAAAACCCAAATGTAATTAGACCGAGGCTGACTGGTCCTAAGAGCAGTCACCAGAGTGAATGTGTGCCACTTTGTGGAGCAGCGGCTGCTATACTCAACCCAGGAAACTGAAATGCTGTTATAGCAGAGATTGCATCTGATACTGCAGCTGCTGCATGCAGTGGTCACTCCCCTACTAGTATACCTATACCTTCAGCATAGTAGCTTTTTACCAAAACATACACGTCTTTTGCAGTAACATAACAATGATACAAGAATGATAATGAAAGCTGATGCATTTCTACATGTATACAGAGGTATTAAAAATGAATATGCGACTTAAAAAATACTTTGACATAGCCTGGTTGGTTGATCTGGTTCATGTGAATGGCCTGTCTAAACAAAACATTTCCCTGTACACATTCCTTACATTTCCATATGTGTATTTCACTATAATGGTTATTTGATGTAAAATATTATAAGCATCATAAATTTGTGATAATTTGCATACTGTTCTTAAATCAGGCTTTCAAGTAATTTGCCAAAGTATTTAGAGATATTTGCACCCTCATCTTCAAGTGTGATTTCCTGCTCCCCTCTCTAGCCCTATAACGTTTGGTTTGGCACCTCAACTCTTGCACCAAACAATATGATATGTGGATACACTAAATTATATATAGTTTTCACAGGTGTGTGGTACAGAAAACAGAAGATTACAATGTCATTGAGAATAATGACTCAAAACGATTTTGGGCCCATAATTAGATAGTGGGCTGATCCAAGTGGCTGCGTGGTCTAAGGCGTGGGTCTGCAGCTGCTTGCTTGCTGGAATTGCAGGTTTGAATCCTGCTGGGGGCATGGATGTGTTTCTTTTGAGTGTTGTGTATTGTCAAGTAGAGGTCTCTGTAATGGGCCAATCACTCATCCACAGGAGTCTTACTGAGTCTCAGTGTGATCTCGAAACCTCACCAATGAGGAAGCCTAGGCCCACTAGGGCTGTTGAGCCATAAGAAAAAGGTAATAGATAATGTACATTTTAATTTCAAGTTGCCATATGTACATGTATCACTCAAAAAAAAAATCTTCATGAATTACTATTTACAAACAAAGTAATCTAAAAGTATGGCACTTGTAGTTCATCCTCTTGCATCCAAGTACAAGTTCGTACGTTCATTTTAACTATTCATTACTACTGACAGTGAGGTTTGTGTTTGTACCAGATAAAGCTAAACCATAATGAACTTTCTGTGTTCATCTGTAGTTTGTATACACGCATAAAATATAAAAATAAAGAAGCAAATATTGCTTGTCACACTAAATTGTTACAAAATTCCTCATGCATGCGATGCACAGTGCTCCTCAGTGTAGATTTCATGCTGCTCTATCCTGCAGAAACAAGTTTCTGTTTGTAAAACATTTCCACTTACAAAACGTGTGTCTCAGCATGTGCACTTCTGTAGGTTTACTTATCTCACAGTTTCTTCTTCATCTGGTGTGGCAGAACATTATTTATACATAATTCCATACTCATTCACTGTTTTGTTGTCTACCTTTTGCACCTTCACTGATAACAATGTCTAATAATAAGGAAATGTCTGGTCTTACTTCAGTTGACACTGATGATGTCCCCTGATGCTTTGTAGTAAATATTCTAGTTTCATTCTTCAGGTATTTAATTTTTTCTGCTACTTGGATGACTTGGTTTCTGGATTTTTGCCATCATACAGTATTCTGAGAAGGATACAGCATTTCAGAAATTGGACATTCCCATCCTCAGATGCAAGGGTGGTAAGGCATCTACTGAGTTGGGTACACAGATTGAGGCTACTGTTGAGCACAGGATACGTACCTCACAGCCCTTTCACCTGAGAATGGAAGAGTGATCCAGTCTCCAAAACAATGTTTTTTTTAAAACAGAGTACTAGGTGAGGAACAAAGTTCAAAAACAGAGTAATCCTGTGTGTAATATTACTGTCATAACCTTCGAGAATGAATTTTTTCTTTTCATACTTGAGTAGTTAAATCATGAATTCACTGCATGTTTCAAAAAACATGTTATTTTTATTGGCACACTGAAAGAATACTTGTATTGTAGAAGCTGGAAATCAGACCTACATTTATTAATTTCATAACAGAGTAGCCAATGAGATGTGAATTATTAATAGCTTCACTGGTGAATTAAATGTCATTTATCTGTAATCAAATTCTTTATGAACACTTCAAAAGGAAAAGGAAAAGGAAATTGCTTCAGTGAAAGAATGTGAAATAAACAATTTTCATTTAAGTGACATCAAAAGAATTTGTACTGCACCATATGTAAAAATAGATTGTTATTCATATACTGTCTTGCTGGCCTCTACACAGAGCTGTAACTATAACTGAACAGTAGAACACAAAAACAATTTCCATATTTTTAAGTAAGGTTCTAATTGCAGTGACATTTCTCATATTGTGGAGGCAAATTATATTAGTCACATGTTATCTGAGAGCACAAAATTATTAATTCTGAATAACTCATAGTCTGGCTCACGTGAAATAAATCTGTCATGATATGTATCAGAAGCAGTAATTTCATCTGTCTGTATGATTGGGACATGCAAGAATAAACATGACCATAGTTTGGGTTTCTTAAGTACAAGCTCAACCTGTAGGCTGGGAAGGACAAGTGTTACTAAACATTCAGTGGATAAATTTAAAAGAGGCCATGTATTTACCATAAAGCAGTACTTCACTTCAAGAAACAGCCTAAAAGTATAATGAAAAATCATATTTGAGAATGGAGTACAGACCATGAAACTGTTATGTGATTGCAGGACATCATAAACTACTGACATGTAGATCACCTTGTAACAGTTTTATATCTGTAAATTCCAAGTCTGAGGAAAAAATACCTGAGTATTATTAATGTGTAATCCAGTGTGATCCATCCACCAATTCTAATTATAACTCCAGTACAAAAAGAAGTTCCACAAAACAAATACAGTATTGAATTACTGGAAAGAGTGATAATGTTCACTGAATCATTTGCAAGTATCTGTTCTCCTCCAGCAGTGAGGTTAAAGATGATGTCATGTCATTGATCACCATATTCGATGTTGACCCTTGTAAGGGACCTTTATGAGGGGAAGCTTCTGGTCCTGTGCCTAAAGGATGTGTACTGCTGGACACCGTGTCACTGCCTGCCCACGACTGACACTGTTGCACATATTCAAGCGTTCTCTGGTATGTGTCTTGCCTCATCCCTCGTACATTTCCTGTAACTACTGGCACGCTGGTGGAATTCACATTTACTGGAACTGCACTACCATTATTTGGGGATGACTGGCTAATGTCCTGACACTGAATTTCTGTCACATTATTATTCACAAGGGATTGATATGGCATGTTATGAGCACTGTGCCCACTGTTAGAAGAAGGTCGATTTTGTTGCTGGTTACAGGTTGGGCCTAGAGGTGCCATGAATCCATGATTGGTATTATTGCACTGAGAAGGTTGTGACTGTGTGATACAGGGAGGACTCGTGAACTGCTGTGATCGCTGCTGGTATGGTGGTGGAGGCATCTGGTGGCTGTAGTTGTTCCAACTACCATGAGATTGCTGCTGGTACTGTTGATGGTGTGTGCAGTTTGCACATGGTCCCAATTGCTGAGGTTGCTGTTGGTAGCAAGTACTGTACTGAGCTGGTTGCTGATTTATGCCATCACTGTGCTGCATAGGGGCAGCACTGGGGTACACTGTATTGCCACGGGACATCTGAGCTGCTTGCATCATCTGCATATTTTGCTGCCAGCAGTTGCTAGCCTGCTGAGGTGCAGGAGCCCCTGCAGCAGGACTCGTGAGAGGCTGTTGACTTAGCTGTTGTGGGGTTTGCCCTCCAGCACCATAGCAATTTGCAGGACTTGTTGGCATTGCAGGACCCAGATACCCAGCATTTGCTTGTGCAGGACTTGGCATAGACTGGCACTGTGTTGGGTTATTTCCCATAGGACCCATAAATCCAGGCATGTTTGTTTGAGCAGTATTTGGCACTGAACCACAGTGCCCTTGACTGCTCATAATAGGCTGACATTGGCCTGAACTATTAACCATAGGCATGGATGATCCATTGTAGCCCACAGGCTGACATGGCCCTGGGCCTTTCATCATTGATGGACACTGACCATTCACCATAGGCATTGTTGTGTTATTGAATCCACTGTTCTGTTGTGGGTTGTTTATGGGTAAAGACTGACCCATCATGACACTGGGAGGTCCCTGTACTGGACTGTTGGCTACTGGCATTGAATTACAGTACACAGTATTGCCGGGTGCAGGGCTTGCTGTAATGGACTGACCTGCAAAGCAAGTGGAAGGAGCTGAGAGAGGATAGCTAGGTGCAGATTGATTATAAGCTGCTACAGGACTTGCTGGGTTGTTTGATGGCATTTGTCTCCCTGCATAGCTGCCAGAGAAGTTTCCTTGTTGGTAGCTATTGCAGGCTGGTGGCTGGAACACCTGGGCATTGTTGGTTGAGCTGGTAGTGGTTCTGCTTGAACTGTCATCCTTACCATGATCTGCAACCTATAGGACACAAAGCCTATCTGTCTATATCTCTTTTACAACAAAACAGTGATATCCATAACTGTATTGAACTGTTTTCATAACTTCCACGTTTATTTTCTCAGGCATGAAACATATTCTGGTCAGTACTTAATTTTTGGATTTTTGATTGATCAGTATGTGATTCATTTTCAGGCAAGTCAGTTGCATTTTGCATTTATCTGGCGTCACAGTGATAGCATTTAAATAAATGTGTGCTTTATATTCATTAACCATTTTAGGTTAAACTTATCACGTCTCCTGCAGAGCCTCTTAAACGTACAGAACAGGGCACAAGAAAATTTTAAAACTGCAAGTTAGGTATCGTGTAGAATTAGTTCAACACATAGTTTGGGTTACAGTTCAAGACTTCTGTCTCTGTTAGCAAGTAATTCTTGAGGCGCAAAACACCAACAGCATAAGTATACTGATCAGCATTATGTCATCATCATCATGTCAGTGTGTCTATCCGTGCCAACATGATAACTCTGAATTTATTAGCCTATTGGCATGAAGGTCGTGCCACTGGAAGCCACCTCCCAATTCATTTCGGAAACAGTTATGCAAAAAGACTTTTCTAACTTCATATAATCTTTTCCTGAAACTTCTGACTTCCACTTTGAGCAACATGCCACAACAGTGTATCAAGTTGTGGAAGTATAACCCTGTACATTCTTAATTTTTCATTCTGTGCATGCAGGTGGTCAACCTGAATGCCAGCCAATTTGCTCTGGGGAAGGAACCCCGGTACCCATAGGAGAGGAGGCTGGTTGGACCTGTGATTTGATGTAGACATGGTCACCCCCAGAAAGATGGTGGGGAGCCCTGCATCTGCTACGAATCAAACTGCAGTACTTTAAATTAATGTCTAACCATGTTATTGTAGATGTCACAGTGTTGCAGAAGTTCTAAGTCTTTCATTGAGATGACTTGTAGGAATACAAATACTGCAGTGAATTTGGAAGTATGTCCAGTGAGGTGGATGCAATCAGTTTGCTTTATTTGCATCAAACTGTGCAATGAGTTTGATCTAGGCACACATACTGGTTATGGTGGTGGCAATATGTTAGTAGTTGGTACCATAGATAAGTGATGGTGGGTGTGTAGCAGTTATTAGCAATAGAGTCTGCTTACAAACCATGTCAGTGGTGACAAGGAGGTGACTGGGTAAATACTAGAAATTTAAATGTCAGTAGATGTTCCATGCACATTTCGCTGTCGTACTCTTTAAATCATCGGGACATGTGGATTAGTTTAGCTGTTATTGTTTTATAAAAAGCTTTTTGTTTAAAATAAATATCTGCCAACAACAGACTGAATTTGCAAACATGTTGTTCTTTCTCTTAAAGAGTTATTTGCCACAATTGTAACTAGTTCTATTTAAAGATATCTGTTCTGTTGTTTGATGTCACGTCACTGGGCAATCAGTTACCAAAATTTTGAGACAACGTAGTATGTCTCATCTTCACTCATGAAGATGAAGATGACTATACTGTCTTGAAATATCAGGAACCAATTACCCAATGAAACACAGTGTCATATCCAGAAGAAAAGACACCTTAGCTACACTGCTGCAAAAACCTAACAACTCACATAGTATTATGTAGTTTGCACAATGGTGTAACAGTTAATGTTACCTGCAAGGTTACTTACTTGGTTAAGGAAGTGCAACATTTCATCTGGAATGACCAGATTTTTTTCTACCATCTCTCCCTCAGCCACTTCATCCAAGACCACTTCTTGGTTAGGATGGCGCTCCTGGCCACGTGCAATGGGAGGCAATACAACACTGTGAGGTCGAGGTGGAGGGGGAGTAGATCTGTCTGATTCCCCTCTACATGGTTCTGACATCCGTCGGTTATCCACTGTGTTGGTGGAATTGTTATTACCTCCTGATGGTGGCAACCAACTCGCAGTGCCTGGATGATGGTGGTGATGATGATGATGGTGGCGATGATACTGTTGGTGCTGTTGCTGCTGCCGCCGTTGCTGTTGCAGTGACATGTTTTGCGTCTGTATAGTAATTTTACCGTAATTCAGTTCTTTTATATTACTTTAATTACAAACTTAGAAACTGTTAATCCTGTACATTTATCATTTGGACAAGTGCATGGAATTTTACTGAGCAAGTTGGCTTCAGCAGTAATATATCTGACTTGTATTCAGGTTAGGATGTTGGCTGGGATACCTTCCCTCCACCCAAATTCCAGGACAGTACCTTACATCACATCACAACTGTTTCTTTTTATATCCTTCTCAATTTAAGATTTACTAATCATCATAACGTTTGACACAACATAGCTTGAGTTACTGGGATCATTGCTGAATGAACTGTAAATAAATAAATAAATAAATAAATAAATTATCTATGTATATACTTCATGCTGCTGGGATAACTGCTGAAAGAAGTGTAAATAAATAAGTAAATAGGTAAATACATAGGTATGTACATAAGGTAAGAGATAAAGCTTGCCATGAAGGCAGAGAAGGGGAGTAGAGTTATAGCCCTACTCTTTCTTTAACCTTGGTGCTAGATGGGGGTGGGTAGTTAACACCATGCACAGGCCACTTTGCCCCTGGGAAGAAGCCAGTACCCAATGTACAGGAGGCTGGGTGGGTTCCAGGGCTGGTCTGGATGGATGCAGAAAATCTTGCGCCCACTAGGGTTTGATCCCTGGACCATCCAGCCTGTAGCAAGTCACTATACTGACTGAGCTAGCCCAGCCCCATGTTATGTATTTACATATTTGCATAACACAAGTACAAGGTGGCCCTTAGATTGAACAAAGATAAGGATGACAAGGAGGATGAAGCAGGGAGAGGATACAAATGTGGGAGGGGATGCTGAAGAGATGGAAGAAGATGAAATTCTAGAACAGCAACTCACCTGCACAACGAGGTTAGAAGTGCAGTAGAGAGGGTCTTGATGTCCACCAAGAACCCGTGTGTGTAAGCGCTGCAACTGGCTGCTCATGCCAGCAGGCAACAGATGGGACATATTGTGACCCACACAAGTTACTCCTGCGTTGCTAAGTTGACTCGACCGCCTAGAGCTGCCAGTGGAGATGGGGTCACAAGATGAGCCTACCTGTCCACTTCCAGGTCTCACACATGACAGTGCTGATGCCTGCAATTCCAATTGGAATTAAAAGACCTTTTTTGTTGTGGCTTCTATTACTGAATTGCTGTGTTATGTAATGTTAGTTTCATTTAAGAAACGTCTCTTAAGTCCTTTTGCACAATTTTATATTGGTATTCAACTGAAGACTGTAGTGGAAAATATTAGATGTATTTAAATTAATATAAAATATCACATAAAATGATGCAGCCTACACCATAACCACACACCCTATTTATTCTGGCTCCAGAAATCTTTTGCTTATTTAAATGTATGTTGTTAAAAACCAGGACTGTAAGTTCAACAAATAGCAATAGATTTAATTCACAAACAAATTAATGAGAAAATTATTATTATTATTATTATTATTATTATTATTATTATTATTATTATTATTTCCCTTTATTCGTGGGGTTGGGTGAGATAGAGTCCCTTGGTTTGTGACTGCTAATGGGCCTGCTGTACCAGCCACAGACGATAAAAGGATGAGTGATAACCTATGTGGTAACACCAAAGTACTCAGAAAGAAATCAGTCCCAGTGCCAATTTATAAATGACAAACCTCAGATAGATTACCCTAAGACCAAATGTGGGTCTCAAAAAGAAGCTAATGTCTGAACACCTGTGCTTTGGCACAACCAAAGAACAACAGAAGAAAATACTGCACCTACCTAACACATGTTAGTAAATTAAAATTGATATGTGCCAGTACGTTTTTGTCTTTAAAACCAATCAAAATGAAGTGTTAGTAAGTTGGCCGATTTTATTTAGTGCTTGTTTTGCACTCCTTTATGCCAGATTAAAACACAGATTGATGCTTGGAGGGAGGGAGAATGGGAAAAATTTAGAAACATATAGTAAGAATCATTAAAGCCACAGAAATAATGTATCATGCAGACAATTTTCACGTGTTCTGTGCAGTTATATTCCTGAAAACTGAAGATTACAAGGGGGAATCATCTTACATTTGAGTAAATATAGTACATGTTTGTTTATGTGAGACAACTGCCTGAAGTCATAGTTCATCAACTAACTCTTGTGGCCTGATAACATGAAGGACTCAATTTCTGAGATGGGAGAGAAATTGCACTTCCATTGGTAGGCTGTGAGAGAGGACATACAATCCTATATGGATGATGTGGTTCCAGGTATTAACATGCTTGCAGAGTTTTTCCTTTGTTATGTGTAAGTCTGTGCCCAGGAAGACTAGGACTTTAACAGTACATCACAAACATACACACAGTATGTTTGTCAGTCTATTGCCTGATAACTAATCTGCATTTAACAACTGAAGAACCAGGAGAGATATACGGTATTTATTAGAAAAACCATATGGCCATAGTGCTGATACCTGTGAAGCTTGGCTGCTGCGTCGACTCGAACCCAGCTCTCCTGAGCACATGCTGCCATAATATGTGCTGACTGTGGAGTTGCTGTCACGTCGCAGAATGGCCTGTTGCTGCATCTGTTTTTGGGCACTTGTCTGGCCAGGTGGCAAGTTAAGCTGCAAGTCAATCAACTGGGTCTGTGTCACAGAACCAGTAGTCCTAGAGCTCTCTACCTTGAGATCAGTGAAATGCTTGGGCAGGTCACTTAGATGAAGCCCTCTTCGTCCACCTAAAAACATATGGGGAAATTTGCCTGAAGTAAGCACAAGGTAGGAATATTTCAGATGATTACCATACTCATGTTGCCCTCATTAGTTCCAGATACAGTTATTTCATAACATGTGATCAACTGTAAAATTCTCTATATTTGCTGCCACATCTGTGGAACTAATGATGCATAAATTTCAAGTGCAGTTCTCCTTAATAATGAGTAATTTTCCTACAATTGTCCTTTCATAAATTTTTCATGGTTTTTTATGACACATTTCTCTCAACTTGTGATGGAGAATATGTGTCTTTGTGCTCTGTGCCCTGTGCCCCAGATTCAATCTAGGCAAGTCCTACTGGCTGCTTGTTGCTGTTGCAGAAGTAGGATTTAAGTACCCATGAATATATATAGGTACAGGCAAAGCCATCCCTGTACAGGCCTGGACATGCCCTGAGGGTTCTGGCAGATTGAGGATCCTTGATTTCTAGACACTCAACACACAAATGTAGTAAGGTTGTCAGCCTTACGCACTGGCCGCCTTTACCCGCTAGGAAATATTCCCAGTACTCATTTTTGTCAGAGGCTGAGTCAACCCCATTGCCATAGTGTGGCATGTAGGATTATGTGAATGACACCATTGGGAATCAAACCTACGACCTTCTAGCTTGTAGTGCAGTGCCTCAACCAACTGTGCCACTGTGTGCCTTCCATGAATATATATCACAAAATTCACAATGAGAGCCATATGTCCACAGACTTCCTATAAATCATCACAAAAATTCACTGATGTACAGAAATCAACCCATTTGAGCGCTAAGTGTGTACCATGTAATTTTTAATAAAATACACCCATCCCTCACTTTGTAGACATAGTCTGTTTCATTAGAACTGTCCAAAAGGGGAAAAATGCATAAAGCAACACAAGTACAACTGTGACTCTGCAGTGCCACGTGCTTGCCTGACCCCTGACCACTTTTTCATGCTGTTTGTCCAGAAAAGTGAACAGCAGGTACCAATTATCACTGAGCATTCAAGTGAAAATCTGTAAAGTAGTTTTCAGTACAGCAAGGGTTGAGTGTACTCGTATATGTATGAACTGACATGTCTATTCTCCTTTTTAAGTATTTGCAGTTTTTGGTAGCAGCCTGCAACCACACACCAGAAGTTTTTTCTGTGTTTATAGTAATGGTACATTACCTGCAATAGTTGGCAGTGGAGGTAGAGATGTGCCAACACCTTTTGCTTGAAGCCTCTTCATCCTTTGTGAGCTGTGATCTGATGGTGGTCCTATAGGGTCTGACCCCCCACCCACAACAGCCCTCACAGAAAGTTGGAGATCTGGCAGCTGGAAGTAAACGCATCATTTGATCATGTCACTATAAAAGAGGAAGATTTAAATGCAGGATATCTCCTTTGGATTCTGAACCAAAGACATCTGCTTTAGTTGACGTTATCTTTTCAGAGTATGTGGTTCCACATAAGTGTCTGGTATTTAGGGAAGGTTTACGGATTTGACATTATTCAGGTCATCAGGTCATAGTACATTGTGAAAAGCTGGAAGAAGAGAATGGTTATCTGTGACCAATGAATCCTGGGTATGTGTGGTTTCAAAATATCCTGGACTTCAGTTGGTCATAAACAGTTAGTTTCAAATATTAGTAAAAATGGTAACATGGGACATGGTAACACCTGGATGGTTTAAATTTTTAAAAAAGCACTTACTGTGTCACTGTGCAGACTGTCTGAATTAATATTTTAAGAATATATTGTGTTAACTCATTTCCACTGTAATTAATGCCTATGCCATTTATCTTTTATGTTGCACTTCCCTCTTGAAGGTGGCTGTTTGTTGGCTGAAACATGCTGCCTAATAATTGAACATTTTTTGTTCTGAATTATAAATCTTTGTGCATTGTGCTGATGTTAGTGTGATGTATAACTACAAATTTGTGATGAATTGCTTGTGATTTTAAGCATCCTTTGTATATTCTCTTAGAAGCAGTAAGAAAAGACACGGACATTATTGAAGGTGAAGATGAAATATTATGCAAAAATTTGCATTGTAGCGTTTATTAAACAACTCAATTTTGACAGACCATTCTATTGCACATCTAAGTTCTAACAAATAATGATACCATTTTGGCTGTTTTGACACCTATTGTGCATCTAAATGCTGGTAAATAATACCAGTTTGATTGTTATGACATCCACCATACCTCAATTTCTTCACTCTCATCCACCCACTCGTCGGCCTCTACAGCTGCCAAACCATGGTTGGTTGTGCTGACATTGGAGTCACTGACTGGCTCATCTAAACTGTTGTTAGCGTGCTGAGTGACACTCAGAGGACTGCCCTGTTGAGCAGGTGAACTGGCCTCCTGAGAATTACATTCACTCATTAGCTGATAGACAGTTGGCACTTCATCATGGCATAATTCAGGTTCTTTAGCAGACCCATCAAGAGCATCCCATGTGGGTACACATCTTGCCCAAATCTTAGTATAAAATTATCATTTTGAATTTTAGGCAAAGGGGCATCATGATGGTACATACCCATGGTATGGCAAACATGTTTGGAAATATGCACAGGATGAGCATGAAGTCCCTCTTGCCGTAGGCAGTAAAGTTCATCAAGCTGTCCTTAACAAAGTTACGTGAACTGTTTGTGTTGGTTTTGGCTTGTCTGTAGACACATCTACAAATTATATCTTCTTTGCAGTGACATATTCCAGTTAAACTTAAGGAATGGTTTGATTAAAATATTTTAAGACTTCTTTGCATTTAAGAAAATTTGAGGACAGTCTGTACATGCTGCACCTCCCACTGCAGATCAGGTGGAGTTATCTTGGCTAACCTTAGTGGCCAGACAGCCTTTGAGGTTATTCTCTTACTCAGAACATTGCTTAGTAGTACCTGGAGACAAGATATGTGTGCTGTAACACTGACCTGTTGGATACAGCCAATACCAGAACAAATTTTGGATTTGTTTTTCAAGGTTATGGTGAAGTGTACTATCATTGTCATCACCTCCACCACCTTCACCAATCCTGAAAGTTTTATAGTGAAACACAGTGCCTTAATTTTTACAAAAGCAAAGGGGCTGTACCTCAACCTCTGTAAATATGACAAACTCTTTTTTGATTCTGTAGTCACCATAACAGGAAACATGGCAAAAGTTAAATAGATACTTTTTCTGGGTGCAGCTGCAACAAGAATAAATGATGGAAATAGAGATAAAAATAGAAAATTAGTTGCTGAGTGATGATTTTACATTACATTTTGGTTATTTTTTCTCCCTCCGATTCTGTTTTACATGCATTATTTAATGACACTGTCAGTTGCTAAGAGTATATCACACCAGCTTCCATTCGTGTTTCTTAAGCACATCTGTAAGCAAGTGTACAGCCATTTGTGTTAAGTCAAACACAATATGTCATGTTTGAACATAATTGCCTGCATCTAATACATTTGATATATCACTAATCACCTCAGACTTGACACTGGGACTGGACAGACTGGCAGTCTTCCCACTCATCATCTCCTCACTGTGTGGGCTACTGTCCAGCAGGCCACCAGTCCCACTGGAGCCATCCTCAGGACCATCACCTGGACCCTTGTGTTTCTTGTTGGCATAGAACTCTGCACCATGCACAGTTTTCACATGCTTCCTCAGAGAGCTGGGATCCGTGTACCTCTTGGTGCAGCCTGGAGCTTTGCATACATATGGTTTCTGTGACAGGAGAAATAATAAAATGTAGATGGTGAGTCGAAGTTCTTCACAGGCGAAGACATAGTATTTAATATTTGGGCTTTAAATATTACTCGTGAAAAATAACAAAATTAGTCAGGCTTACACTTAAAGGCAGACACAGTTATAGGCACTGAGTGTATAGGTCTGACTCAGATGAGTGGGGAACTGTTCTGCAAATTGTAATGGTTTAACACCTGTTACTCTGATCTTTTTACCACATTCTATTATAAATGTAGTTCCTTGAAACAGCAGAGACAAATCATTTATAATTTAAATTGTTCCTTCTAGAGAACAGAAAAATTTTCAAAGATTAAATTAAAGTTGTCCTTTCTTTCTAGGATCTGTATTTCAGCAAGAGCCAGATGGTCATGCATGTGCACTGTGCCAACAGGGTAATGAAAAAGGAATTTTGTTTCTTGAGAACATTATTAACAATAGGAATGAATTTTATACCTTCTCATAAATTAGTGGTTTATGTTGCACTTTCTCTCCAATGGCCCAATATCCATCACACACCAAAACAGTTGCTCGCATATAGACAGATTTTAATGAAAGTTCTTTAGTAATATTTCATTAATAAAGGAAAAATGCTTGCAGGTAGGCATAAAAGTATAAAAGGAGGTTATTTCAGAGGTGTTCAAATGGCATGTAAATGCAGACACTGTTACTGGTGCTGTTCTGCATTTGGTCTGTGACCTGCAAGTTGTTTCTAACCAAAAAATAATAATAACATTACAGGATTAAAAACAGAATACAGTGGATGGGCAAACTGCTTATTGCACAATTTCAGGTTCTCACAACATTGATTGTGAAGGCACCATTCCTCTGGAATCTGACCTACTTTCCTGCAAGAGTGTAAACCAAAACAGAAAGTAATGAAATTCCTGTCAGTACAGTTGGACTGGCCCGTTATGGACTCAGATAAGACATATGCGCTGATCAAGAGCTCCTATGACTGAATTATGAATTTATTACATTATGTAATTATATGCCTGTAGATTAAATTCTTTCTATGGGCAGCCATACTCGATCAGTTTTTCTAATTTTTTTTTATTTCCATCAGGGAAATGATAAGAATATATTTTAAAAACAGAATAATTATCACCTTTTCTTCATTATTGCTTCAATAGAAGAGGGAAGTTATGGTCAGAGTAATCAAAGAAAATGGCTAGTGGAGAATATGATGTGCTTGTCAAGGAGAAACAATGGACAATGGAGATTAAACGTAATTTTGCTATGAACAAGGCTTTGGGAACTTACCTTTAAATTTGTCAAAGAAGACAATCCCACTTACAGCTTGGAAACAGAAGATGCACAAATGTCAGAAGTACAGCTTATAGTAAGAGAAAGTGCAATTTGTCCTTAATATTAGCCTATTCTTGTCATTGCAAATTATAACATAAGACTCGTACCTCATTAGAGTGGGTACGATTTTGATGCTTGGCACGGTCTGATGCATTACTAAATGCTTTACTACATCCAGGATATTCACACATGTATGGTTTTTCTCCAGTGTGGGATCGCAGATGTGTTTTGAGATTCTCCAGTCTTGAATAAGCCTTGTAGCACCCTTCAAACTGAAACACATTTCATATGCCCTCAAAATTTTCCCTTTTATACACAATTTCATAATAAAATTAAAACTGAAAACTTAATGATCCTTATTCTACAACCATTGAGATTACAGGTCAGAAATGAAGGCCAAGTTATGTTATAATGTGCTGCTAGATCAGGGCTGTTGCATACCTCAGGCGGCAGTGACAGATGGGTATGGAGCCATGGTTGAATGATGATCAGGGGGAAGGTTAAATAAGTTAGTGCCACTCTGTCCACCACAGATCTCTTGTACATAAGGTCACTTGGGCTTGAAACTGAGGCTGTGTAGTGAGAAACCAGTGTGAGCTACGGCATAGTCTTGTTAATTTTTTGACTTTTAGTAACATACTTTTGTATTTCTGACCAAACAATCAGGACTTTTACTATGAATTGCCACTTATATTTTCTTTATTTACCACCACCTTGTGCCTGTAATATTTTGAACCAATTGTGCACCATCAAGGACTTCATATTTTTAATAACTGCTGAGGTTCAGTACGGCATACTAATAACACATGATAGGTGATCGTTTCAGATAACCTATTATTTACATGCAAATGCTAAAATGTATTCTAGAATGTATGTGAACGAAAAGTCTTTCACTGAAACACTGGTCATGGATTTTACACATCACAAAATCTGTGAACAATATGTAGGCCAATTTTTCATCATTTTTGGTTGTCAAACAGCTAGGTCAGTACCACAGTGTCCATGGTCAACTCTACAGTACGTCATTACTGCAACACCGGATAACCATGCTCATATGTGCGTGTGTGTGTGTGTGTGTGTACATGCACATATGTAGCAAAATGAAAGAGCACACAGACATATCACAATACAATTTAAGGTTAAAATGTAATAACATATAAATAATTACAAAACTCCTGACTTATAAAGATAAATTACTGAGACTAATAGTAAATATTTTGTCACAAAAAAGATTGAAAACCCATCATCCACGCTGCACACATATAGTGTAAATTTTGTGAGGCCTGCAGTCAATGACAAATATTTTAGTGAAAGACTTTTATAGGTCCTGTATCTGTTGTAAAACACATTTCGAGATTTATGTCTAAATAATAGTTTATCTGTAAAGGTAAAATAATACATAATAGTGAACCACTAATTTGAAATATGTTGGGCCAAAAATTAGCAAAATTTTTTACAAATAAAAGATATTATTTTCAAAAATTCTTTTTCCAGATCTTATATATTTAATAATAATTACATCTGTACAAAGAGAAGCTACTACAAACAAAACTAAAATTCATTTGTTTTCAGATGTGTGTGAAGTGGATAAAGAGGAAGTCCAAGTAAAGCTGCTTAACCTTAGAAAATTCTTGGACTGAAGAAATTTGGAAAACAATCATAGTTCTGAGACAAAGTAACACTTGTCCCTGTTTTGTTAATATTGCTGCATATGGAAATATTTAAAAATTCTTCATTGTTATGGCCAGCTGGTGTCACATGTAACTCACCGTACACTTATGAGGTTTCTCCCCTGTATGACGCCGCATGTGCACCACAAGCATGTACTGGGCTTTAAATGGCTTCTCATCTCTTGAACAATCCTCCCAGCGGCAAACAAATGACTTTTTGTTTGCATGAATATGGTCATTGTTGATGTGCTGTGGTATGATAAAACAAACCAACTCAGTATCACAGCATTTCTTGACCTTGTTTGTTGGCTAGTATTGTGAACAGAACACAACGTTTTAGAAACTGGAGCTGGTTCCACCCACAGGTGAAAAGTACAGGAAGGCCATACTCATTTGGGTCTGTGAGAGAAAGGTAAATCAAATGACTGGACAAGTCAGTAAGCTAAAACTGTATAAGCTCTTATGATCAGGTTTTGTCACTGGCAAATAACAGGAGATTTAAAATAAACATTTGCAAACACACTTAACCTAAATCTGTGACAGAAATGAAAGGAAACTAAACCAATGAAACCAAAACAACCTAATTCAGAAAAATTAAAGGAAATTTGAAATGTCGTGGCTGTACAGTACCTGCCTACTGCTAGGACCATCTGTGGAATAAAGTGGGGAACAGTAAAAAAAAATAAAAGAAATAATAATGAAGAATGTACTGAGGCCTACTGGGAGTACCTGTAACTAGTTAACCCATTTGTAATAAAATGAAAGATTAGGCTGAATAATCAGGTTTGTTGAACTCATCTGGTGTGGTGATTCCTTATATTTCCTGTATGTGCTGTTGGTTTCAATTTGTAAGTGCAATTCAGTCTTAACAACTGACCTTCATAAACATGTTATACCAGTTACAATTATTCCAGAGGATCCTGTCTGTGTTTGCATCTGTGTTCCTAAAGTTGCACAGGTGTCTGCCCAAAACAGCTTCTGTTCCATTCCTATGAGGTATGACAAACACTGTACTGTCTGTTATGAAACATTGCCAGTGTGGTTGAGGGAATGAGCGCTCTCCTAATGTTTTAACAATTCCTAGTGTATTTCACCGCCTCAGTTTGAGTTACACCTGCATTATTGTTCCTGGTTTAAGTGCTTGGTTCAGTTTGATTGGCATATTTTCCAATTCTCTCCCCGCCTCCATTGCTTCACTAATTCGTGCATACTTCCCCAGTCATTACTGAACATTTCCTACTATCTCCAATGACTTACATAGTTTTTGTTGACTGACTTTGGATGTTCAGTGACCGAAATTAGCCATTTCTAACATCCATCTTGAGTGCCTGCCTGCCACCCATCATTTTGTGTGATCGTGGAGACAGATCTGTTTTCCAAAATGTTGTGTTCAGTTCAGATTACAACATGACAGAAACAGTCCACAAAACCCATAATACTAAGTGCAATAATCATCAGAACCCTTCAGAATTAGTTTAAAACAAACAAATGTGACTACCCTTTATGTCTCATAAACAGATTTTTATATGTGCTTAAAAGATACAGCAAAGTTGTGACCTTTACATTCCAGCCATTAACCCTGGGTAAAGCCCCCACTATACCCACTGGATAGGGGTCTAAGGCAACCCCTCGGCTATTAAGCCTTGGTTACCCAACCTGTAGCTTGCCTGCATACTAACAGTCAAAAAGTTACCTTTACGAGGTCATCCTGTGTAGGAAATTCGAGACCACATTCCCGCCAATGGCAGTTCGTTTCAATGAAATCTCCAGGTTCATCTTTGAGAGGATCTCCAGAATCAGCACCACCTGGAGAACATTTGCTGCTACTACAATCTGAACCCAGTCCTCCTAGTACAGCTCCAGTGCCTGTAGATTCAAGACAAATATACAGATAGACAGTATTCCAGAATTCAATATTAAGCTGTCATTTCTTGTTGGTTTGCCAGTGCAAGAGCAAGGTTTTTATGTCAGTTTGTGTAGATGGATGCATGTATGCTAGGACCATGGATTGGTTTGCACAGAGTGCTGTGCATGTTCCTTTGTCTCAGTTTTCTTAAAATAATTTGTACTTAAATAATGAAATTGCTTAATATATGCACACAAAACCAACCATACTACAACTACAATTATGTAAATTTCATATTTTATTAAGTGGGGCTACATGTTTCAACCCCACAGCCACCATCAGGGGTTTCTCAGAAAAAATGTCAGCTTTCAAAGTTTTACATATTTATATGCTTGTATCCCAAGCATTTAGTTTTACTCATTAGAATTATATGTTGTTAAGTATTCTAATGGAAACAAAAGCAACTTGTAAAATTTCCCTGTTCATCAATATTTACATCTGATTATTTCACATCACATTCTTTCTGTGTGTGTGTGTGTGCTTTAATTATTCATATCAGAAACTTCATATGAAAATCATAATATCATAAATAATGCAATGCTTATTAGTAAACACATTCATCAGTCATTAAATTTCTAATATAAATACTTGTCATATCTAGTATATATCTTTAACTGCATCAAATAAAAATTTCTATACAAGTATGTACTTTCAACCATTTATCCATATATTATAAAATCTTCCTACATATCTAAGTTTGGCAGAAGTAAACATGAAAGCAAATAAACATTTGTAAATTATTCCGTTACTGTAAATTGTGTACAATCACATGAAATTGCTAGCCATCCAAGAAACAGCACAGTTTTTTATGTTATCAGATTCTAATAAAATCAATGCAGTTGTTGCCAAGGGCAGGGATGCTTAAGTCCAGGCACCAGTAATTTCTTGTGTGGTCATCAGCTGTTTTCATGATTAATAAGCAGGTCCTATGTTGGAAGACCTTTTTCCAGTCTCAGGACAAATTTTGTCTGAATCTTCTGTAAACCTGTTAGCTGCTTCTGTGTGGGTTATAGGTCTGTATCACATGGCTACATGACTGTAACCCTTCATCTTCAAATGTACATCTGGCTTACTGCATGTGCACCATGTTTTGTGGCTCCCTTAGGCTTGCTGTGGAAGAGTCCAGTGAGCATGTTTCAATTTAATAAGCCACTATAGATAAAAGGTAATAATATGCTCATCATGCTTGCCTCTAATTTAACTTAATAACAGTCTCCTTTACAGGATTTTTTTATTATATACAGTAGGTTATGTAACCACAGAATATGAATGTTCCCATCTTCTGGGAATGGACTGCTTTCAGATGAGTCACCATTCTACCATCAAGCACACTACACAATATCACATTCCAGTAGACAGCACTCTTCATATTACAGAAATCTGTTGTTATAGGATAGAAAGCAGTACCACTGGGTGAGCCATTCCTGACACTTTGAAGGATCATAGTTTCTTCATCTTCAAGCATCTAAGAGGTCTGATACATGCTGCCATGAGAACCTCATGTCTCACACCATATATCATATTTCTAGCTTTTAAAAGCAGCTGTGGCTCAAGATGCACTTTCCTATGTTATGCATAGTTGGTTGAGGCACTGTGCTACAAACCGGCAGGTCGCAGGTTCGATTCCCGATGGTGTCAGTCGATTTTTCATTGACATAATCCTGTCGGTCGCACTATGGCCCTGGGGTCGACTCAGCCTCTAACAGAAATGAGTACCAGGAATATTTCCTGGGGGGTAAATGCGGCCGGTGCATAGGGCTGACAACCTTACCACCTTCATGTGCCGACTGTCTAGAAATCTGGGAGCCTCAACCTCCTGGAACCCTCAGGGCCTGTCCAGGCCTGTAATGGGACTGAAAAAAAAATGCATGTACATCCACTTACCTGCATTTGTGGGGTTGGCATTAGTGGTAACAGGTTCCCTCTTTATTCGTGCTTTCCGCTGATTTGCAGCACCCCCACCTGCAGCACTTGTGTCTGCCTCCACCACACTACTAGAGACAGGAGAGTCCAGCTTCTTGCATGCATCCCCTGATAACTGCTACCAAAACAATGACATAAAAGTGTAAAGCTGTCATATATATTTATATACTTGTATATATGTATACATATCTAAGCACATTGCTTTCTGTCTGCATTTTCAGTGATGGTACAAGACATGCAAGAGTATTATAAACTGCTAATTTGTTATAAAACACCAAAAGAAAGAAAAACCATATACCTCACTGGCTGAGATATATGCAGCTGCCTCTGGACATAAAAACCAAGTTTCAGTTTCGAGCAGTTGCATAAGAATTTTCTGTACATAATCAACTTCATAAAACTCTTAGCATGTAAAAACTTACAAAATTGTTTTAGAGAAAGCAAAGATTCAGAAATTCTTTCTTCCAGCCATTATATGTATTCCATAAAAACCACATTCATACAGTGAAAACCTACTGAAAAGTAAAATTAGATCATGGTGATGTGCAGTGGACGAATAGACAGTAATGAATGTCACTACTCATTGCAAAAGTTCAGTGTTGACTGAGCTTGTTTTTGGGCGGCTTAACCCTGAAGATGAAGGCAGAACATTCTGCTGGCATGTCAATGACATTTACCAGTCCACACAGTGTAATTTATTGTTTGATCCTGGTTGGACCTTATATCCAAAGCATTTGAAAAAGTTTGATTTCTTCTGGGTACTTCCATCATCCCTCTAGTACAACATAATTACACCACAATATACTGTGCAATGTACATTTGTGTGTAATGTATACTGCACATGCTTTACAGGTGACAGCAAATGATGACACCCGAACTTACATGATGGCCACAACAATCCATTCACTGTAACTCACCTCTGTTTTTGATATGGAATGTCCTGTGGAAGGCTGCAAGGGATGGTGAGGTAGAGAGAAGAGCCCTCCCGGAGCTGGAGTCTGTGCTTGAGGGTGAGGGGGCAATGGAGGCAACAGACTCCCTGCGGCTGTTCTGAGGAGATGTGCTTGGAGCTGTTGCAGATGGGGTGCCATGCCAGGGTGCATCCCCAGTGCTGGACTGATTGCCCCTGCCAAGCAATATCAATGACAGTGCCACATTTTCATTTCTGCCCTGTCCTTCTTAAAGGAATTGGTAGGTGTAATTATGTACATTTGTGACAGTGGTATATCACATTTAGAACCACTCAGCTTTTTTACTGTTCCCATTTCTGAGTGTTCATATAAATGTATATATATTTCTTACAAGTCCAACAGCTGGGTATTTCTAAATGTAATTGGCATGCATCTTTACTGCATTTATTAGAGTGTGGTCTTCTAAGTTATGTCACTGTGCAGCCCGATATGTAGTTAACATATTTCGGAGGGATGCCAAGGCCATGTAGTACATGGGTGATGACTGGAGACAAGGTAATCGGTTTCAGTTCCCGGTATAGGGGTAGAGATTTTTCTGCTCACCATATCTAGAGCAGTTGCAGGTCCAACCAACCCCCTATCGAAGGCATACAGGTGGTTCGTTCCCTGGGGGATGAATCATCCACGGTACGAAGCTGACCAGTCACTTCCATCTGCTGCTGAGGTTAAGCGTGGGTACTGCTATATTTCCAGTCACCCATGCAAGTTCTTCTGAGTCAGTAGTATCCACATACCTATTTGCATGATGTCATAACTCAGGTAATTTAAAGTTCACCCTGGAAGAGGCCATGAAGGCCCACAGGGGGAGTAAAGGTGTAGCTCTACTCTTTCTTTACCCCTGGAACTAGATGTGGTGGGTGCTCAGCGCTGTGCCCTGGCTGCTTTACCCCTGGGAAACAGACCCAGTACCCATTCTATGGGAGGCTGGGTGGGTCCCAGGGCTGGCCCAGATGGGTGCAGAAAATCTCGCCCCTACCAAGATCCGATACCGTCTAGCCTGTAGCAAGTCACTGTGCTAACTACACTAACCAAGGTCACATTTTAACTCAGACAATCACAGCGTATAACTTCAGTGTTTGCAGTAAAAATGCATTATATATCATACTAATATTGGAACTTTTTGCTCAGAATTTGAAAGTAACATTCCTGTGCACCCCTTGTAACTGTTGATGGCTTCTGTGCATAAATCACATTCCTCAAACTAACTAGAACGTGTTGAATTTTAATGTTATGAGGGAGGTCTCCAATGATTGTAAAGTAAAATTCTGTGTCTGAAAAGCAAAGAAATATGTTAATATATTCTCAACACCTAGCACTGCATCTGAAGCACATATTACCTGCTGAAAGATGCCCATAGGAGCCACTGGCACTGGAGCTTCGAGAACCATTTACTATGGACACAAGAGAGTTCGGAGAGAAGCGGATCATTGAATTGATGTCAAATGAGTCCGAATATGGAGACGATGAGAGGGCTCTTTTCCTACTCTGGCGCAAGCTGCCAGGTCGAGGACTCGTCAGCCGGGAACTTGCTGAAAACAGAAAAATTAGGAGTTTGATAGAATTCTTCGTATGAAGTCAGCTCTTAGGCTAACTACTGCGCCATGTGTATGGAAATTGATGTTGTAACAAGCCAGATATTCTCCTGGAAGGATTCAGGAAATCAACAAGAAAATTTATTGGTAGACATGGTACTGCAAACAGCAGTTATTACTAGTGATGAACACCAGTGTTGGGATTTCATAAGGGCTGTTCAACCTAAAATGTAGAAAACAATGAGCTCTTGTGTTAGGATTAGTTAGCATAAATAAAAGATTCCTGAACTAAAGTCTGATTTAATTAATCATTATCCTCATACACGTTCTACCACACTGACCTCAGACAGGTGTTACTTCAACCACGGTGTTTATTTATTTTTGTTTATGTATGTATGTATGTATTTATTTATTTATTTATTTATTTATTTTGCTTCAGAATACAGGTGTCTGTCGTTGTATGTGGAGGTTGTGTTCCTGATAATAGCCACATTTATTGAAACACTAGACCATAAATGTAAAAGGTAAAGCTATCCCTGGACATGCCCTTAGAGCCCCAGGAGGTTGAGGCTCCCAGAATTTCTAGACAGCTGGTACATGAAGGTGGTAAGGTTGTCAGCCCTACGCACAGACCGCCTTTACGCCCTGGAGATACCCCTGGTACTCATTTCTGTTGCAGGCTGAATCAACCCCAAGGCCACAGGCAATAAATTTACATGGCATACAGTTTTGTAATTAAAGAACTTTTGACAGTCCTTTTAACTGTTACTGACAGTAATCATCTGCGGTGATTTCCCGTGCGTTCGAAATGCCATTCGTCACTGTTCAGCATACGAGCTGCTGAATACAATACATGCACAGCGTAGCAGCTTTCGTTTGGAATGTGTTCCGCTGCGACAAATGGTTAAGGAATAACGACCAAAATTGGAATGTGACAGCAAGTGTTAGTAATACTCTCCAATAGCCTATAAAGTTTCATTAAAATCCATCCATCCGTCCATTTTGGAGTTCTTTAATACGCACAGACGGAAGGGGCGATTTTAATAGTGCGTCCGAAAGGTTACGAACATGCCGGCATCGTGCTTGTCGCAAGAACAGCGCTTTATCATCATTCTTGTGTGGGCAGTGCAGTCTCCTCCATATTCAGCGTATAGTGAAAGGGTGGGTCCGGAAACTGTGTTGGGTGTGTACCTAAAAGTTGCACAGCTGGGTGCATAAAGTGAAGGAAAACCGACAACGGTGCCACGATTAGACATGTTATACAAAACTGTGTATCTTTCTCACATGAATTTGTACTAAATAGGCCGATTATTTCTCAGACCTAGTGTTCCCTCCATCACCAATTAGCAGGTGTTGTTTACAGAGTAATATGTTTGCAAATGGTGTACTCCGTGATGTAGTATATGCACATGAGCAAGGCGTTGTTTACTTTCGACATATCGTACTCTTTCACCGTACACACGTAAATGTACTTGCATTTACTCCCATCGACCTTCCCTGTCCCAATTTTCATGGAAGTCATAAATGCTAGACAGCAACACATACCCTATATCCTGTGTATACACATATCCTGTACCGAATTTCATCCAAATCGGGCACTAATGTGGAAAGTATGGATAGAAATTTATTTCCCACCCTTAAAAGCGTAACTTTTACTGCGCCGGTTTTTAGTCAACTCAGTAAATCCGTAAAATTCAGAGGGCGGGTAACTCCTGTGCCGAATTCTATCGAAATGTAGAGAAAAGTGTAGAAAATAGGTCCAAATTTCACTTCACTGATTTTCGCAAAATTGACAGTTGTTAAACAGCGTTAGTTGGAGATCTGCACTGAGTGTAACCCAAATAGGCAAAGAAACATGAAAATCACGGCTATAAATTCATTTGGGCCCCTAAATAAGGCACTGCCGTCACTGAGCGGATTTTCACGAAAGTCACACTCGCTCGAGATCTTTCTGTAAAGAACTCGTACGCCGAATTTCATGAAAATTAAAAAAAATGGATTAGTCGCTGATACTACGTCACAGACATGCGGACGGCTGGACGTGGTCACCACACTAAGCGTTATTTTTTTTACTTATAAATTTTGCCTGAAAAGGAACACATTACATACAGGTCATGTCTGTCCGTCCGTGACATACGATTAGCGCCTCAATGTTTGCTCATTTTAAAATTCGACATTTGGGACGTTTGCTAAACGTGCCAGTCACATTCATCCGTGACGGGACCCTAGTCGCACTTTTCATGTGTCCCGCGAATCGTCTTGCATTCTCGTTGTTAGGCGTACTTTCGATATGAAAGACTTACGCTAAAATTTGCTAAACAGGCCCGATATTCAACATATTGAGCCATAACAAAACCTCGTTTACATAAGACCATAAATGGGTTTTCCATACATTCCATAAACGTTTGCACAGAGTTTGTTAGAACACGGTGTTGAAGACTTCCACCATTAGCTGCCAGGAAATACCCATTTTCGTCCATGCTAACTTGTTGACTCATGACAATAAATGACTTTTCAGTACATCCCACAAAACCGCTCTATATTGTTATTCAGATTCGATGTTGAAGGCTTCCGCCAAAAGTTGGTATGCAGTTCCTATCAGGCATGGATCCATGCGGACTTTTCCAAGGACGCTAAACATTACAGACATTTTATTTAAATTAGAGACGAGACTTTCACCAACAAGTGAAACTTATCCTGCAAACCCGAATTTAAGATATACTGACCAAAGAAAATTTATAAACACACAAACAGGCCGCAAGAAACTAAATCCATGGAGCAGAATCCTATTTAGAAAGTGTACTGTTGCGAGTTCTGAGATTTTCTAGCGGTGTAACTGAGGGCTCCGTTCTTCTGGGGTGCGAAGCTGCTTCACTGGGCAATCAAGGATCCCTTCGTTTCAAGACAACGTACTGTCTACTTCTTCAGTGATAGGAATGTCCAGTTCTTCTTGCACATTTCTATCCTTCAAGATGAGGGCATCTCTTTGCCTTGAGACATCTGGATCCGGTTACAGTGACACAGAGTCATATCCCAGAAAAATCCGCAGCTTGTGCTTGTTCAGTTAGTCGACAAATTCCCGTCATTTTATGGAACCCAAAGGTTAATTAAAGTATTCACAGGAAACCGCCACCAGGACCTAACCTTAGCCAGATGAAACTAGGTCAAGCCTTCTCGTCCTGTCTCTTTAATAGCCATTTAAATATTATCGTTAATATTAATAAATTCCAAAGAAAGCCCTTTTATGCAGATGTTAATTATAATGAATAAAATGTCAAATACTCACCGTCTATGGAGAAAGGGAACTCGGAGCTGCCAATAGTAGAAGGGGGAGGCTGCAGTTCGGTCAGGGCCCGTGAACCCAGATAGTCCGGTGGGAGACCCAAACCTGTGCATAAGAACGATGCAGTTATCAGAATCACTCCTGGCAGTCGCTCATTCAGTGGGCACAAGTGCGCTTTTGTTCAAATATAGCAACTTGCTCAATGCTCAGACCCTTTCCCGGTCATCTTCAGGTAACAGCATTTATCGGAACTATGAAGTGTATATCCATACTGAGCCACACTGCCTTGCGATCCCAGGTGCTTTTCATAAATAAATACATGTGTCATTGTATATTAGCTAAATAAGCTCTATATTTAAAAGTTACCTGAATTTTAAAATATATGTTTATATGTCATTAATATCGATAAACTCTTGCATTGTTGCCTAATTCCAAATTATTTGTCATTCTTGCGTTGGATCGGCTCTGCACTGCGTCATATACTTAGTCCTTTCCGTGTGTTCTCCTTGTATATATAACAGTCTGGATATTATCCATGTGTTTTGTAGTTCTTTCTCGGCTTGGATGTAATGTGTTATAACAGGTTGTTTATGTGCTGATTTTGTTTTCAGCTGTATAGTTTTCCGATGCGATGTTACGTGTGTTGTGCGAAGTGTATGTATCAACACATCCAAACTCCTTAACCCTGCTGTTTGTCATTCTTTCCTCATGTGCTACCTCTAGCATGCTTTTATCATTTACTTGTGTATATTTATAACAAATTTTATTATCCTCAACTTTAAAATCTTAAATTTTAACGTGTTAACCTTTGCTAACTTTTACAGCGTCTATGCTTGCCTAGATATCAAAGAGACCCAAAACAGTATTTAATGGCCACCTGCTGTCCTGTGTTCAGTAAAATATTCTTGCACGCATCCTACAGGCCTTTTAACTACAACGGATTGAGTTACCAGTAATACAAATCTGTGTGTAAGTACATAATAACACTTGGTAATTATGGGTGTGGGGCCTTTCCCCTGTGGTAAAGCGGTCGAAGCATGCAGCTAATGTAAGTAGTTACTTCCATCTACTGCCGAGGGTTCAAACAGATTATCGAAATATACCTCCGCTCCTCTATACGTAATTTCTGTTGTGGTGCTTAATGAATCCTTCAGTGCCTGGTGGTTAATAAACATACCGTCAAGTTTAACGCAAGAAACTCCGCGGCGATTATATTCCTATACATCAGTGACCGACTAGTCTTTTTAATAATAGCACACTGTTCTCTGTGAGGTACGAACTAAATCTTCAACTATAGTGTAGGATAGTTTGTCTTCTAACGCCGGCCTGTCACCGTTGACGTCTGAGTTCGACCCCAGGCCAGTCCATGTGAGATTTTTAGTGGAAAAAGTGACACTGGGACAAGTTTTTCACCGAGTACTTCGGTTTCCCCTGTCAGTACCATTTCACCAATGCTCCATACTCATCTTCATCTACACGTTGCTCTTACCAGAAGGACAAGCGGCCGAACCCTGAGAACCTTCAAAAGCAACGCTCTTTTTGAAGTCGGGGAGTACGGGATAGAGAAAGTACTTTCACTTTCTTAGCTTTAAACGATTTAAGTAATGTGAAACCCTCATATTCTGCTACCAGTCGTACAAACTGTGGCGGTATTACTATAATATGACAGTGTTCCTGTAACTAACCCCATGGAGCAGGGTTCTTCTTGAGAAGCTAACAGGTCTTCATCTAGTCAAAAATTCCCCATATTTTATGGAACCTGAAGTCTCATTGCCGCATTCACCAGCGCCCGCCACCTGTCCCTATCCTGAGCCAGATCAATCCAGTCCATGTCTCCCCATCTACCGTCTTTAAGATCCATTTTAATATTATCCTCCCATCTGCGCCTCCGTCTTCCAAGTGGTCTCCTTCCCCCAGACCCCCCACCAAAATCATGTATGCACCTCTCTTTTCCCCCATACGTGCTACATGCCCCGCCCATCTCACTCTTCTTGACTTGATCACCCAAATAATATTTGGTGAGGAGTACAGATCATGAAGCTCCTCTTTATGTATTCTTCTCCACTAGCCTGTTAGCTCGTCCCTCTTAGGCCCATACATCCTCCTCAGCACGCTATTCTTGAACATCCTCAACCTACATTCATCCCTCAATATGAGAGACCAAGTTTCACACCCATACAAAACAACAGGCAAAATTATAATTCTGTGTATCTCAATCCGTATATTTTTGGATAGCAAACTGGACGGCAAAAGATTCTGCACCGAAGAATAGCAAGCATTCCCCGAGCTCAGTCTGCTGTCAGTTTCTTCATCAATGCAATTTTTTTATTTGTTAGGGTTGTTCCCAAATATCTGAACTGTTCCACCCTTTCAAAGGATTTATTACCTATCCCTGTGTTGTGAATTTATCCTGCATTCTGTTCGCGAAACATGAGCATGTACTTAGTTTTCTCAGCGTTTACTTCTAGACCAGTCTCATTACTAGCGACCAATAAACCGTCTGTGTTTTCTTATAGTATGTACGCGTTCAATTAACGTTCCTTTAGTTTATAGAACTGGAGGTAAAGTCACGGTTTACATCAGTAACCTGAAGGGAACAGTGCATTTGGAAACGCAAGAAGTTAATGTTAAATGAAACTGTATGTAGTGTGGACTGAATTCAGCTGGCTCAAGATTTGATCCAGTGAGGGGCTATTGTTAATATGGCAGTGGACCTTTGGGTTCCGTAAAAGACGAAGGGTTAATGTACCCGCTGAGTGACTGTGGAGTTCTTCGGGTCTTTGTACCATGAAGTTAGTTTGAGCTATAATTACAAAAGCGCAATGTCTGCTCTCTCCACACGAGTTCTGCATGGCATGCAGATGTCTTCTCTTCTCTTCCCCCGTATTTTTCCTCGTCAGATTTGACGTCGCATGGCCCTACCAGTTGGTACAGGATAATGAAACACCATGCAGTAAAATTATGTATTTTATAGATGTCATGTAAAACAGTTTCTATAATCTGAACTATAATGACGACTGTATAATGTGAAGGCAGACAGGTTTTTTAACTGTTGTAAATAGGCCTATATTGTAGGTGGTTAGTGGGAACACAATACAATCTCCATTGTTAAGCTTGAATTATACTATTTTATTGTATGATGATTATAAAATTAAGCAATGACATTTCCTTCTCTCTTGCATCTCCTTTTCTTCGCCTGCGTAGCTTGGTCATTTGCTTTGAAACGGTGATCTGTGTTTAATCGACGCTGATGATAGCTCTGTCATTAGTTTTGATTACACTGCAGCATCCCTCATCTAGGAGAACCAGAATCCCATGCTCCATGAACGTCCCCCCCCACCTCCTTCCACACTCTACCGCCCTAAACAACGACAACAGAGAATAAAGCAACATTTTCATGGAGGATATTACAGTAAGGACATTTAGTTTCATTTCAGAAATTATTCAGGTCGGTCTTCCAGGTCTTTACTGAGATAGAACTGTGACACGTATAATTTAATCGTTTATGGTTCGTTAGCCCTGTCTTTAAAATGGCAGGATCTACAGTCACAGTTCGATTCCCGGCACGTGTCCAGACAGGTTCCGGGAACCCCACACAACCTTCTAACAATAGGTGTTTGGAGCTCTTTTCGTGGGTGTGTAACGACAAGTACGTGAAGCTGACAACTCACCTCCGTCTAGTGTACAGGTTAAGAAAGCGTTGAGCTTTAACCTTTTAAAGCCTAGCGGTAACTTTACGTACCAACAGGTTTAACATTAAAAAATTCTACGTGGTGGCCACATTGCGTTTATGTGTTTTGTACGGATGTCAGAACAAACAGCAACTTTTGCCTTATAAAACATTAAGAGACTGGTTTTTATAACCGAGGTGGAGAGTGTTTACAGCGCGGTACGCACTGAGTCCTTATATAAAACAGATACGCTTCGTCTTTAAAGGGTTAAACATCCCCCATTCCCTCACGCGTCTTAATTGGGTGTACGCACAGGGCAACATGTATGCGTACATTTTTCGTTTTGTGCGTACCGTGCATTTTTTCGTAAGTCTAAATCAATCAACAAACGCACAAGATCGGTGGCAAGTGTAAGACATATTTCCAGCCCCCGTATATGTTTCGACAAATAAATTCCCATCTTCAGGGGGTATGCATCGAAGAGCTTCGAGGGCTGTCTGCATCCAAATATACTATACATATATGCATACATATTCAAGATGTCGGAATGATAAGATGAAAATGGCTGGTGTTGTACGCGAATGTGGCTGACAACAGTAAAGTGTTCAGTATGCAGCAGAATCCAAAATAGGCACAGTGGATATTTCTACTATCATTCTGTAATAACGCTGTTGGATCCAATTATCTCACGCCCCTAATGCAAAGAAATGTGTGTGTCACATAGACTAAACTACATCGAGTAAGAAACACAAATCACCACTTCCCCTCACCTTTTGGCTTCGCTGACTTCAGTGCCAGCACAAAATTTACTACAGAATGTGTGCAATGTTTTAACACTTGCAAATTTTTGTGTAGTTTCGTAAATGGTGTTTTGTGGCAATTCAGCTGTTGTGTGTAAGTAAACACTGGTATTTATGGGCCGCTACAGCACAGCTATTTCAAATAAAGGACGTCCTTCCCGTGGCTGTGCCGGGTCACGCCCTTTCTCCTAATCGCGATCCTTGGATCGTTTTCTGTCGACAGGTTTTCTTTTCTCAGCCGAGGCGTGCTTTAATTTGAATGAGTACACGAACACAGGTAGTGGAGAAGAAAAAATCACCAAAAATGTTCCCCTATATTGTTTAATAAAATTTGATGTTATATGCCAGGAAGATCGTGACAGTAATGTGCGACATATAGCCTATTGCAACTGGTCAAGCAGCAGATGGGGTTCCACCTCACCGTCGACACAGTTGGCTATGAAGGGTGACAACAGACGCAAGGATTTCGCGTAGTGGAAAATCTGCACCTCGACAGAGCAGTCATATAGACTGTGTGTTATCTGAGCGATCAACTCCAAGTACGATAAAATGGGCGTGGCATATCGCCCAAATATGAAATATCAGAAATTCTTACAAAATTTTGTTTGGAAACCTGAACGGAAAAGCCCACTTGGAAGTCCTAGATGCAGATGGGAGAACGTTAATGGATCTTAAAGCAATAGACAGAGTATCGACTGGAATCGTATGGTTCAAAGACCAGTGACGAGCTATTGTGAGCACGCTTACGAAGTGTAGTGTTCCACAAATGTGAGGAATTCCTTGAACAGTTACGCCACTATTAGTTTCTCAAAAAAGAGTCTGCTCCTTTGATAGTCACTGATACACTAACTCTACTCCAGCGAATTCGTTTGCACGCTGCGCTACTGTGTCACAAATTTAAACAACAATTAGGCCGACGTCTGTGGCGAGTTTATTTAATGTGATAAACTGCATCTCCGCATTTTAGACGAAACTTGCGCGCCATAACTAAGCATTTGTGATTTATTTCTGGATGCAAGTTATCGGAACAGGAACAGACAATTCTGAAGATGTCTTCTCACTTGCACACATACGCCTCACCAGTCTTGTAGACTGCTGTTTGTTAGAATTTTTCCGATAAAAAATTTTCAACTGATCTTTCGCATACAAATTCATAATAGCTTTTCAGACAGTGACTGTTAGCTTCATAATGTCCTTCCGTGTGTTCGCGTGGTAAAGCTCGGCTCCACCGGAAGGTTTTTCGTGAAGCTGGTATTGGTAACTTTCACTAAACTGTGTCGACACGTTCTACTTTTGGTTAAAATCGGACACAAATATAATGACACTTTACATGAAGGCCCTAGGTTGTACAAATTTCCCAAAAACCTAGTAGCCATCTCAAAATTTTAGGCGCCAGAAGAAAGCGACATGAAACAAATTCCATACAGAGGGCCGAAAAATATTGGGCGCCACCGCAAAGAATTAGGTCGTCAGGGCTACCTGGTGGCTGGCATTTGTGCGTACATTTGTGCGTACATTTGTGCTTCCATTTGTGACTGCTTTGATTACTTATGTTATCGTTGTTTCTGCTGTTATCATGCTTACATTCGTTACCAAACATTTCCATGTTTCTATGGTCGTTATGTTCAGGCAGACGCCCAACGAGCGTCTTACTCTGCCGACATTCTGTTACAATACAGTGCCTTTTGTTTTACCGAATGTTGAGTGATTTGATTATCGACAAGGCACGGTATGAACAATATAAAAAATTCTGTAAATTTTCCGATTTTTAAAATAGACCTCTTCACTTAGCAGTATTTTAATGAAATAGAAAAACTCTATTGTGTTCACTTAGCAGTTTAACATCACTCCAACATCTGTCATCAACAGCACACCATACGAGTATACAGAAGCTGAAGCAACAACTGCTACAGAGAAACGTGGGCCTTGACACTCCATCGCGTCCTCCATGGAGATGATTAAAGGAGAGGAACAACAAAAATAAAAGAAAATTTCTCAACTGCTTCACTAGCTAAGTCCCTAACCCAACGATCAAGCAACCAACATTCCTAGAGCCAAAACACGCTGCGTCACGAGAATACAGACAGAGCCTTTGCTTGTCGAAACGCAGCCGACCCTGGACCAGCAGGCAGATGAATCAGTGGAGGGGAACCGGGGGGTGCGGGGGGAAGGGGATCTCTACGCTTGTTGCATAGCAACCATCTCAAGACATTTTAATTATTATTTTGGTTTCCAAAGGACGACTACAGAGGCGGGTGAGGTACGAGAGAGGAAGAAGTCTGAGGAGAAAGAGAGAGAGAGAGAGGGAAAGGTAGATTGAAGGAAAGGGGGAAATTTTAAAACAAACCGTTCATTATCTAGACAGCGTGTTGATGAGCAGCACAGATAAAGTCATTTTCTACATCACTGCCTTACTGTTCAGCCTACAAACATCATACTGAAAGCCCCAAGCAGCAATTACGAAGGTTATACAAACAAAACATCATCATGAGTGGAATCTCATTAAGTTGTTCTTGTATTGTCCGTATGATTAAGTTGCTGTGTGCATATTAAAACAGAATCACTGTCAAACAAACGGGTCAGATTATCTTTTTACTTGGTACCGTTCTTAACAGCGGATGAATTGAAAGATCTGTGCCATACTACCAGATGTTTTTAAATGGGCTATAACAATACGCTTTAGTTCGGAAGAAACTTGACTCCACTATAGGCAGTTACAGCGGCATATAAAACACTCCCTCAAAAATAAATTTATAGCAGTATCCTCCGGACATTCTGGAAGTAGGAGCCTCATTAACGTGTGATCGAATAATAGAAATTCTGCTAAACCGAGTATCTGAATGCCGATTATGGGTTCAGTGCTGGCCTTAGCAAAGGCGAGGCCCGATTGTGATCCTTGTGGCGGGCCCCTACAAGTATTGTGCAGAGCAAAAAAAAAAAAAGGATTAAGGGTTTGGTAAGTTATAAAATGCCAGTAAGTTGGCAGTTGGTTTTAAACCTGGCATTCTGTCCCCCTGAGGATGGTGCGCTTGCACCGAAACATGTCGGAGCTACGTATTTAACATTTATATGTAACTAATAATGTGCAGTTAGTTGTTACAATAAACTGAATACACTGATCTAAAAACGCACGGAATGGGCAACTTTAAAATAATTGCCTGTCTGGTCAAAGTTAGCCTTTTTTAGTTAAAAATTTTTTTGAGAAGGAACTAATAAAATCAATGTAGATAACCATCAATGCCGAATCATAAACTGTCTAAAAATGTCTGTCTTGAAATGATCCGTTCTGTAGTTTAGTAGATCGTGATGTCGTACATAAACCTTATCGCGTTAATCTGTGTGACCGTGATTCTTAACAACTCAAGGGGAAATGTCTATGTAGTTCAGCCCGCGTAGTGCCTGCTCTTGACTTGATCAGCTTGTCTAAAAGCCGATCCCAGTGGTCACGCGGTCTAAGGCGAGGGTCTGCAGTCAAGCGCTTGCTGGGATCGAGGGTTCGAATCCCACCAGAGGCAATGGATGTTTGTCTCTTGTGAGTGTTGTGTGTTGCCAGGTAGAGGTCATTGCAACGGACTGATAACTGGTCCAGAGGAGTCTTACCGACTGTAGTGTGTCTGAGTGTGATCTATAAACCTCCAAAAGGAGGAGGCCTAGGCCAGATTTGGTCTGTTGCGCCACAGGAAAGAAAGCTCGTCTAAAAACAGAGCCGGGTTGGTGGGACGCGCTGAACTGGCTGTGCAGTTCGTTATCTCTTAGCAGTTAGTGTTCACAGTGCCTTATCTGCTGGAATAAACACTATTCTGACAATCCGTGCGATTGTAATATCTTATGGCTCATGCAACACAAATTGCACTCCGAGTGACTGAATGGGTGTTGCTTAACTGCGCCTTTTTACTGTCGAAAGACAAGCCAAGAAGATAGTAACCTGTAATTAGCTGAACATCTGTAAGGAGGAGACAGTAGTGGCTTATTTAGAGGCGCTATCCAAACATTCGTTCGGACAAACCGACAGTAATTTGGCAGACGTTCCGTATCCCTCAGTTTGATGTCGATAATTGTTGAACCATTTGTGCTAGAGATGTAAAATTAGGAACACAGATCCGTCATAAGCGTACCTAGAATTCAGGCTATGTATTCACGCTGTTTTAAGTCAACAGTTACAAACGTGGCGAAGATACGTAATTTATGTCCGACATTTTTAACTCATGCATAATATGCACTTAATTTATAAGTTAATAATAATAATAATAATAATAATGCTGTACAAGTGGTCCCGATAGTAATTTCAGCTACGGGAATAATTCCAAAGTCACTGTCACAAAGTTTAAAGAGACTTAACCTGCACCCAAACACATATATACAAATACAAAAAGCGGTAATTCTTGGCACATGTTCAATTGTAAGAAATTTCCTAAATTACACATAAGACCACCGAGCCTAATCCTGTTGATGATACATCCCAGGATAGGTGAATATTTCCCAGCTAAAGCTGAGAAGTGAGAAATTCGGATAATAGTAATAGTAATAGTAATAATAATAATAATAATAATAATAATAATAATAATACAGGACATATGTGTCTCTTGAATCAGAAATCTATGCAGCAGGGAAGTAGGTTTTACATCTATTCTCAGAACCCCTGGCTTCTAATCTTTATAGCACCCAATGAAATCCAAGTATGGAGTTGAATGATCGGGCTTCTTTGTTTGGTTCTGCCTTTACCCATTCACTGACAGAATGACGCTGTCAGTACAGCGATTCGCCACGGACTGGACGTTCCGGGGTTTCAACAACGGTGGGGGGTAAGAAATTCTCTCTTCTCCACACCCTTCCAGACCGATCCTGGAGCCCATCCAGCCTCCCGTACAATGGGTACTGGGTCCCTTTCCCGGGGGATAAGCTGCCGGGGTGTGGCCCTGACTTCCTACCCCCTTCTAGTGCCAGGGTTAAGAATGAGTAAAGCTGTACCTCCCACCTCTGTGTCCGCATGGTGGTGAGACCTTTACCTTTACCCATTCACTATGATGCATCTGACTTACGCTTGACACTTCTATCTACAACAACGCCGCCATGAATCACAGACTCAGTGTTGCAGAGTCCCTAACAAGCTTATAGTCTCTCGTTTTGTAAAGGCATTCTGCACCTGATTTTGGGCCCTTAAGCCGTAACCTGCTCATAACTAGGCACTAACCACAACCTTAGACAGTTAAATCCGTTTCACGCCCTCGCATCGTATTTACTTAACTGCTTAATATTATCCTGTCTGCGCTTGACGTACACAGTAGTCTGAACTAGGCAATGAGATGGACGACCGAGACATTTTGGTTTGATCCCACTGGAGACTTATTTTTTCCAGACGGTTCGAACCCGCTGTGGAAACCACCCAGCCTCCTACTCAGTGGGTGCCGTCGGATTTACGACGGAAGCAAAGCGGCCAATGGGTGAAGCTTAGCACTCATGTTTCCAAGTTCAAGTTCATACCTTCGTGGCATGCACAGTGGCAACTTTGCTTTATATGGGGGTGATAAATAGAATAATATATGGAACCAGGATAATCAAAGTAGGCTTTCGGAGGAGATGTCAGCAGCGTACATTTTAAGTACAACAACCGACTGTATGAACAGAAACATTGCTGCAGTGTACGATTTGCGGAATTGTTGCTGTCAATCAAATGTTCTTATTCCTACCGGCCTAATGAATCGTGATATTGGTTGAACTACTCGCCCAGCCCGCCGCTCCCAGTGGCCGCGCGGTCTGAGGCGTGGGTCTGCGGCCGTTCGCTTGCTGGGATTGTGGATTCGAAGCCCGCCTGGAGCATGCATGTCTGTCTCTTGTGAGTGTTGTGTGTTGCCAGGCAGAGTTCTCTGCGTCGGGCTGATCACTCGTGCAGAGGAGTCCTATCGAATATGGTGTCTTGAGTGTGACCATGAAGCCTCGATAATGAGAAGGCCCTGACCCACTTGGGGCTGTTGCGCCATAAAAGAATATGCTCAGGTCGAATTGTCGAATTATAAACTTAACATACACGGATTCGACCAGAGTAGGAACAGGTCATATTTCCTCTTCGCCTTTGAAGAACGTAAAACAAAAACAAAAAAAAGACGTGTCTCAAAAATTGGCAGCAGCCACAAAGTGCATTAAAAGTTTACGACAGCTTTGATATTCTTTGACCAGGCGAAATGAAACAGCCAACGAAAAGTCATCGTACTCTGATCGAGGTGTGCTCCCGTTCGCCCAGACATTCCAGAGCAGCTCGCGTCTGCCGCTGTTCGGTCTTCCTTTCCTCTTAAGAGACCGCACTAAAGGAAATGAGTTTTCTGAATGAGCTCTCTTGTTTATTTTTATACACTGCAGCAGCACAAGAAGACATGGCCTGGCCAAAATAACGCCTGCTTCTCAACTAGGTGCACCATATATATATATATATATATATATATATATATTACTCTGTCCACAAACATATAACTTCGTTGTCCCACCACCCACCCTTGTTTGGGAGGAGGGGGGGACTTTAACATTCAATTTCCTCAGCTGTCCTTTCTGACGAGTTCACTGACGTTCATTTTTATTTCGAGAGGCCCCGGTATATACTGACTATGAAGTTGGTTGCAATCTCCTCTTCTCCAAAACATCCAGACCAGCTCTGCCCTCCCCCTCCCCCCCCCCCCAGCTTCCTATTGATTGGGTACCGTTGAACCCTATGCTCGAGGGTGAAGCAGCCGGGGCATGAAACAGACCACTCACCTCCATTCAGTGCCGAGTTCATGAATAAACGGAGGTGTACATCCACTCTGGCGTTTCTTCACGGTGTGCACAGTGACAAATTTACCTTCTCATCTATGCATAATAAAATATTTGAGGTCCTCAGTCTTCTAGGTTTTTATGTGGCGTAAGTTGGTAGTTTGTCACAGAAGTTTCGGGACATCCTGCCTCGGTCCAAATTTGTTGTTTCTTGTTGTGTTGCTTGACCCTTGAAAATGGGACGGATGGGTTGTTCCGAATTACCAAATAGAACTGATAGATTGTCCTGAATTACCAAATGGGACTGATAAGTTGCCCCTAATTACCAATTAGGACTGGTAGGTTGTCCCGAACTATCTATTGGGACTGATAGGTTGTCCCGAATTACCAAATGAGATGAATACGTTGTCCCTAAATACCAAACGGGAATGATAGTTTGTGGGACCCAAAGGGACGTGATGCGACGCTCCTTAGAGGGCTAACATAGCCTCTCCGTCTCAAATACCAACCTCACCTTCTCGTGGCGGATCCTGTTGCTACAGAAGAGGCTCTGGTGACCGAGCATGGGCGGGATAACCCTAGCCATCTATGGGGGAGGAAATGCCCTCATAGTGACCTAGCTTACAGCAGGCAGTCTGGGGCCTGTTAATCCTACCACCAGACTATGGGTGTGAAGGTGCTGATAACCCCTTGTCGCTCGAGATTTTGAATTATCTTCAACAAATCTACAAGAAATAGCTGGTCTGACCTTTTAAATTCGAAAGTCTGCTTAAAAATACGGACTAAAATCGGACAATGGAATGTGAGGACCTTGAACCATGCAGGTTGACCAGCGCAATTCAACAAAGTAACGCAGCGATACTGTCTTGATATCCGAGATATGAGTGAGGTGCCCTGGAATCCTAGTGGCGAAGTGCGAACACAGAATGGGACTCACGTTTTTTCTCGGGTATGCCAAATGAGGGAGACGTTCACAGAGCGGGTGTAGGAATAGTGCTTAGTAGGAGATTTAGCAGTTCACTTATTGCATGGACTCCTGTGTCTGAACGAATTGTTTCTGCGACACTAATATGTAAGTTCAGAAGTATTACTATTGTTCAGTGCTGTGCTCCTACTGAGGAGGGAGAAGCTGAAAAAAACAATCTTTTTATGATCAGATGGGTCAAGTTTTGTCGGAGATTAAGAAGAGTATTATGTTTGTAGTCATGGGAGACTTCAATGCCACAGTGAGTGAAGTCAATGGGAGACTTCAATGCCACAGTGGGTGAAGTCAGTGAAGATCTCAAGCATATTATGGTAGACACAAAATAGAACCTAAAAATGATAATGGAGATTTACTTATTGAATTCTGTGGCAAGCACGTTCTGAAAATGGGGGGAACGCTGTTCCCACACAAAGAACGTCATAAAGTCGCATGGATATCCCCAGATGAAGTAACCCAAAATTAAATTGACCACATATGTATAAGTGGAAACTTTAGCAGATCTCTCCTTGATGTAAGGAACAAAAGATGCGCTGATATAGGCAGTGACCACCACCTGCTAGTGGGAACCCTGAGAATTCAGTTTAGAAAAAGGAGGAAGAAAGGAGAACACGGTCGAAGGAAGCTAAATGTAGATTTATTGAAAGAGACAGGAAAGAAAATAATTTATTACAGCTATAAGAAACAAGCTTGAGCCCCCCGCAGAAACAAGTCCGTTAACAGAAACTGATTGCCAAGAAGTAGGTACTATTAATGAGAAATGGGAGAAATTGAAAAGAATTGTCCTGGACACGGGTGAAGAAGTTCTTGGGTACAAGTCCAAGAAAACCAAAGAAGGGATGACCAGTGGCACGTGGAAGACGATAGAGGAAAGAGGAATGAAGGAACAGGAAATAAATATGTGTCAGGACCCTGTTCAGATGAGAGTACTGCAGGTAGACTACAATGATCTGAAGAAGAAGGTCAAAGAGGAGTGTAGAAAAGATGAGAGTATGTATATGGAAAGAAGGGCGAGTGAAGTGGAGAAGGTGGCAAAGATGCAAAACTTGAAGGGCCTTTTTGAAAAAACTAAGCATCTAGCTGGAGGACAAAAAAGATGCCCAGCAGTTAAGGACAAGGAATGTCAACTGATGCATCAGTAGAGGGACAATTAACCAGATGGAGGGAGCACTTCAAAGAGGTGCTGAATAACCCAGCTTCTGCAGATACTCGTACAGGGCAGGACTCAGCAGCAGCCATGCAAACCCTTAACATCAACACGCAGCCTCCATCCAAAAAGAAAATAGTGGATGCCATTAGATGGTTAAAGAAAGGTAAGCCGCAGGGAAGGCTACCAACTAGGGCCTTAAGGGCCTAAGGGCCTAGTTGGTAGCCGAATAAGTGTGTGCACACAGATATGACATAGGACGTCTTTCACGGTTGATTCCGTGTTGAGACAATTGTGCAGAGAGAGAGAGAGAGAGACAAAGAGGCTCCTTTCAGCGTTGCAAAATGTAGGTCACCAAATATTACACATTAGTGGTGCTGGCATTATTAGCAGCTCACCATATATTTCACATTAGCAGGATAAAGACTAATGTGGACAAGACCAAAGAAATGCGTATAAATGAGAAAACTATTGCACCTATAGTTATGGGTACCAAGAATATCGAGTCAGTCCAAAGTTTTACGTGCCTGGGAAGCCACGTATCAAGGGATTGTGGCACTCTGGGAGACGTGGCTGGAAGAATTCAAAAGGCAAGAGGAACTTTGCCAGACTGAAAATTATCTGAAGAAGCAATAATATCAGCTTGAAGACGAAAATTAAGATCTTTAGTGCCTGCGTAAAAAGTGTTTTGCTGTATGGCTGTTAGACATGGATGGTCACGGAAGTAATTAAAAGGAAGTTGCAGGCTTACGTGAACCGATGTCTTCATCACATCCTTAGGATATGGTGGCCGAAGAAAATTAGTAATATAGATCTTTGGTGTAAAACTAACCAAACAGATACGAATTTGGAAATTCGAAGGAGAAAATTTGGCTGGTTAGGTCATACCCTGAGGAAAGGAACGGATTCAGTACCCAGAAAGACTTTGGAATGGAATCCACAAGGACACCAAAGATGAGGGAGACCTAAGAATAACTGGCGACAAACAGCTGAAAACGGATAAGGCAAGATTTGGAAAGTGATGGAAAGCGAAGCCCTGCATAGAGTCCGCTGGCGAAAGACTGTAGACGACCTATGTTCCAAATAGGAATAAGGATTATATTAACGATAGGTTGTCCCGAACTACCAAATGCCAACCTACGATGCTCAACCTCTTAGATGAGCGAAAGCCTGAAATATGGCAACAATATATATAGAATTAATTTCCTTCCGAAAGAGAAAGTAGCATGAACCTGCTTCCAATTTGACCGTCTGGGCACGCGTGTGTATACTACGTAGAGTACAGCATAGCCACAACACAGGCAGGCATCCTCGAGCACGGTGGCTCAAGCAGTGATGCTTCTGGCTTCTATTCGGGACTGACTCCTTTCCAATTCGACCAGAACTTTGCCTTAACGTCGCTAAGAATGTCCGTAACTCCAGGCAAGTGTCTAAATATTCCACAAAATTATGCCACGGCCATTTTCTTCCATCATTTGAGTGCCATCCTAACGTCTGACGCCGTATAACATGAGGTACTTACACAGTCAATAAATAAACGTAAATATCTATAGCCGATGAAAACCAAGAATGTAATGATATTCTTCACACATTGTATTGCAGGTTTGAATCGCTTGCATCTGTGCACGTGAACTGCGGCACCACGTTCGCAGCGTCTTCGTAATGGCTGATCATTGTTGTCAGTTCCCAGCGTATGTCACTAGCTGTGTTCCTTATCTCATTAGATGCAACAAATGAAACAAACTAAAACAGGTAGGCCTGTGTTGTCACAGCCTCACGAGTTACGTTCTACTTACATTTCGTCGTAAATGGTTCCAGTTATTACAAGTCATCTTTGAGGATATAAGTTAGTTACAAAGAAAAATACAGTCTAACCCGGTTTATATGACACCTCGTCTGTAGCGTCAGATATTCTGTGGTACAAATTAATTCCTCACCGTTAACCATAACGTTATACTTCTCGGTTATAAAGACACTCGTTTATAACGACACAAAATATTCAGTCCCTTTCATGACCTTATTATAATCGAGTTCGACTGCATTTTCTAATCAGGTAGCATTAAATTTACATATTAAGAGACAGCCTGAACAAATCGGCAATAAAAATCCTTTTCAGAGATAAATTTTCGTGTCTAATCTTCAAATTGTAGCCGTAGACAAAAATAATAGAGTGGAACCTGCCTATAAACAAACCGCAAGGGACCGAAATTTTTTCCGTTACAGATAGGTACCTTTTCATACAGGTAATTGGAGTTTGGATCGACGGGAGTCCAGATCCTTTGGACTGTAAAAGTTTTATGACAAAGACAAGTTTCCGTTAAGTACGGCTTCCGTTTAAGACAGGTTTCACTTTATTATACTACACTGAAGCAAAAAGTGTACCACGTTCAGAAGTTGTTATTCGCCTTTTACTTATTAAAAACTCGCCGAATTTACAGCTACGTTTTCATGAACTTTCCATAATATTTCTTATTTGCCTTTACAGTTTCCAAGTATCTATGCTTCTTTAAATTCGTGACACCTTCTAGTGTTAATAGTATCTACTTGGAATGGAATAGGACGGCGGAAAACTTATAGTTTGCGAATATTGATGTTGTGGGCTACTAAATATATTTTCGGTAGTTGTCATAAGGCACTTCATAATAGGCATTCTTCAAACACCATCACTAGGGTGATCGAACCTAGGAGGATAAGGTGGGCGGGACATGTTGCACGCATACGGGTTATGCAAAATTTTAGTCGGAAAACATGAGTGGAAGGGAACGCTTATAAATTCCACGCATAGAAATGTAACACTAAATCCACCTTAAATAAATGGGGAGTGAGTTTTTTTTTTTATTGAATTTAACTGACTCAGAATAGGTTTCATTGCGGGACCCTTGTAAACTCGGTAAACCAACGGCCCTGGTCAGTGGAAGACGGTAATTTCTTGACACTGCATGACTATCAGCTTTTGTAAGTAGAGCCCTGTTTCCATGGGTTTAGTATACACAGCATATACAGTATACAGACGAACAATCCATACGGGATCACTGGCCACTAACCAAGCCCCTTAATAACTGGGTCTCCGTACGTACTCCTCGGTTAACAAATGAGGCCTTGTGACCGGTTCTTATAGCCCTACTACACACACACGCGGTGTGCGGCTGTGTTGTGGTTACCGGATGTGGTTCTTTTCGCGAAGCGTCTGTACCACATGCCCCCCCCCCCCCCCCACACCTTGTGATCAAGCAACACACCGACAACATAAAACCATTTATTCTCCATTTCTTTTGGAAACGTACTAGCATAGAATTAAAGAGACGTGTCAGTTACATGTTCAAAAAACTTGTTTCGAATGCTGCTTGCGGTACTAAGTCAGAGAAGTTTCATGCCTTAATCAAGAGTCTGACGGCCAAGAACAGAGGAAGACATGCGTGATTACAACGCACCTGTGGTACTGCTAGTTACGCACACAGAAAGCTTTTATAAGCATCTTAATGGGGTGACGGAATTGGACGCCAGTATTAACTCTGTGTATGATTATGATAACTTTAAAAATGTCCGACTGCTGTACGATAGACATCAGACGATACTGATACGAATTTAATGTGTTCCATGTCCGTGCACTATATTATACAAAAAACATTAAACACCAACAAATGCACAAAGGGTTTTTTTCATCACTTGTAACACACTCCTACACGTTTCGACCCTGCTATAACTCAACTATAAAGTGCAACCATAGTGTAACCACGGCAGAAAGTTCTCCCTGAAGATGACCCAGCAGGGTCGAAACATGTAGGAGTGTGTTACAAGTGATGAAAAACCCCCGTTGTGCATTTGTTGGTGTTTAAACTTTTTGGATACTGATACGGTTAATGAGAGCGTGGAAAGTATTGTTGGCGGCTCACGAGAAGAGCTTTGGCCTTGGCAGTGGTAGCGCACGGCGAAGATATCGTCAGACGTCTATGACCAGTAACAGATATAGTCGAAACAAAAAAAAAATCACTGGACTGAAGTACGTTGTTTCTTGTGTTGTAGTTCATATTACTATGCTTTGTTGTGTTCTATCTCGTTAGCGCGGTGCATACATTTGACTTTAACATGTTAGAAGCTGAACACCCAACAAATGGCGACGATTGGAATGTGACAGAAGCAATGAAAATGGGCACTTTGTGACAGGGTATATCCATTTTCTCGGCAAGGCTATCCGAGAGCTAAGGGGCCTTACGTGCGCTGAATTGCTTTTGAAGGATGATGCCTACCGAGCGCACCCTATAGTCTCTTTCGATCTACCATCTCAGAACACGCCCAAAAGGACGGCGGAAAAACCACGTAACACATAATCCGACTCTATTAATTAACTCCACGGAAAGGGTACTCTAGCCCGTCTTATGAACGGACCTCTTATGTACAGATTTCGGAAATAACGGACAAAATCTTTTGGTTCCGAAATGCTGGTCCTCCATGCAAATATGTGAAGTATGTAATAATACCGACACAGACTTATCTCCTTAAATATAATTTATTTACTTTCACAGTGTTAATTATATTTGTGTGTTATGTGTATGGATTAGTGTTATTCCTACATTACTGTAGTACTGTTTGGGCAAGTTTTTGTGTGTGTGTGCGTGTGTGCATGTGTGTGTGTGTGTGTGGGGGGGGGTGTGTGTGGGTGGGTGCGCAATCACACAATTCGGAAGTACCGGACAATCGGCATTATCGGACCACCCACTCCCCCTGTTAGTCCGTTAATAAAAGGGTCTGCAGTATTTCTTAAGAAGCTGGTAGTCGCTCAGCTGGTCAAGAAAAACATAGTCCACGCTGTACCACACAAGAACGTAGTACTCTCCCACCTATATCTACATACACCGGTTGGTCATTCATTCAGAATCTGGGTCTTGCTGTGACAGACAGTGGATTTCGAGCCTTCCTATACGTGGCGTCATATATAGCATATTTACTTTCGAATAGAAACTGAAATCATCGGTGCTGGTTCGGAATTTGTCTGTGCATGTAGAGCTCCTTACTGTTTCATTTTATTTATCATCGCACGTTACATAAGACAGGCTATGTATTTTGTGGCCTAACCTCTGTAGTTGAAATTTCAGTGTGTTGCGGCAGTGCTTTCTATCCTTCAACATGCCTTTTTTATATGGCCTGCTTAGGGAGTGAGTGTATTTAGGTCGGTTCTGATACAGCTCTCCACTATATCTTCAGCCACTTAATGTTGTTAACAGACTTCTGTTAAAATCACAGTCATTGGAATAAAATCGCCTAATATCACATCACTGTGATTCTCCTACACAGTATTGCTATCCTTGCATCTTGCTGCTTGCTATACAGGTAGAGATTTGTCCCTGTACACGCCATGGAGCCAGATGGGATAGTGGAGGTACAAATCCACTCATCCTTAACCTTCCCTCTAAAGGGTGTGAGTGGTCAGCTTCAAGCCTCGGCAGCGTTGTCCCCGGCACCCATTTAATACGGGACTGTGTTGGGTCCCAAGCCTGTATGGAGGCTTTTGAGAAGACAAAAACCCCTCTCCCTGCCGGCAATCGAAAGAAGGCTCCCCGGCCGTCCGGCACGTATCTTAGCCACTACACCGGCTCACGTCACTTCAGAGGTTGGCTGAAATTCTGTGCTTTGAATATAATGTCCCGCACATCCGGGGGGCACTTCAGGGTCTATCCGGTACACGTGTTAACGAATAACTTCGCGCGATACAATGGCCCAGATATGGATCCTTGAAACAAAACAACGCGTAATACAGTCATATCACTTCCGGTTTATCTTAACTTACCGAATGCGGGTAGTGTTCCCATTCATTACAAGGGCGATGAATGGAGCAGGTGCAGAGGAAGAACCGCGCGATACGACGCGGCACATTCACGTACGGGCGCTGCTAAAATTGGCATATGCTTCTGGTGTTCTACACCCAACAATACGCAGTTGCAACTGATGTAAGATGTTAATACAAATTATGAATAACAAACACTGTGTTTGATTTTGTTTATGAATGTCTGTGCTTCATGGCTGAACTGATCTCATTGAAAGAGTAAAAGTAGAAAAAAAATACACGCCGGCCCCAATTTTGCAAAAAGGGGCTAACTTCCACTTTGAGCTGAATTGAGTTGTGTAGCAAATCATTCAGCTAATGGTCCTCTATGATATGTAAAAAGATGACAACTGCATCATCAAGAATAACCATGACAGGTGGGGGATATCCTACACCTCAAAGCGTTCCCCATAAGTAAAACGAAGCAACTTTCTTACTGCTCCTGTAAAATTGATATTTTGAGGCTTGCCCCTTTTTACCAAAGAGGGGCGATATATATTTAGTGGATATAAACAGTGATGTAGTGAATTAAATGCGATTTAGTACCGGGGGGAGGTGGTGGGTGATTACAGGGATCAAATGGCGACCCCTAAACAGGGTTCTTTAATTTGCCGCGCCTTTCAGATTCGTTGCTGGCCAAATGATTAACAAACGCATATTTCCTTTGCGTGTATGATATGTCGTTCTGCATCCTGCGAGTGCTCCTACATATTACATGTCTGCAGTCTCTGTTGTTTGCATTTGTTGTTTCGTTAACATCCAACACTGGAACCACATAAGGATGTCTATCACTGTATAGGTATTAAAGCGAGGTTTACTTTTGGCACATTTCTGATATCGAACGATTCATAGTTCCACAGATCTGTTGGAGTAAATTTAGTTCGATATTAACATCTTGGTCTGTTTCAAGGCCTGTGCTGCAGCCTAAATATTCGAAAATATTTTGTGCCAAGATCTGCTATTATCCCAACACGTGTTCTTGCGGTTGGTTTGCACGGTATTTTCAAGAGGAGAGTTCAATAGTGGAAGGCAAAGAAGATGTAAGCAGCTATTGGATGACCTTCAGGAAACGCGGGTACTGGAAATTGAAAGAAGACGCACTAGATCCCACTCTGAAGAACTCGCTTTGGAAGAGGTTACGGACCTGTCCTACGAGAGGCTGAACGAGTTCCTTAACCTTTTAAATCCTAGCGGTAACTTTACATACCACCAGGTTTAACATTAAAAAATTCTACGTGGTGCCCACATTGCGTTTATGTGTTTTGTACGGATCTCAGAACAAACTGCAACTTTTGCCTTATAAAACATTAAGACATTGGTTTTTATAACCGAAGTGGAGAGTGTTTACAGCGCGGTACGCAATGAGTTCTTATATAAAACAGACACGCTTCGTCTTTAAAGGGTTAATGTGGCTCAATATGTCGTGATAGATGAACACGGACTTAATTAATTACTATACAAACCGTGAATGGACGCAGCTGGACTAGAATGCTGCTGTAGAGATGAATATAAGTGCTCCATATACGGATTTAGCCTGTAAGCGGGGTGAAAGTCGGGGCCTGGGGGGTGATGTGGGGGTGGGGGTGGTGGTACTGCCACTCCACCCCCTGTAGCCCCGGCAGCCCCCGCGGCCCCAGGTGCCCCTGGGGGTAACACCGCTCCTGCAGCAGCCGCCGCAGCGCGCCGAGACGCCGCCAGGAACTGTAGTTCAGAAAGACTGGATCCCGATCCGCTGCCTGGCAACCTGCAATTAAACCAAGACACATGCTGCATTAAAATATACATCGTCTTGAACTTTCTTTGCATTGCAGCTTAGCAGAACAGCAATGGAGACACGAGCACTGGCTGATATATTCACAGTCATAGGAACAAGAGCGGTGGTATCACTTTTCGACATTAGCGCTAGCAAAGCAAGACGAAAATTAACTTAAACTTAAATTAACTTAAGAATTAATTCTTACCCCGTAGTAAACACACTGCTTCTGGGCTTCAAACCTGATCATTTAAGTGTGTATACAGAAACAGTCTTTGTTTTTTCTGAGGTCCATTAAAAACACATAAATGTGGGCCGAACATTAAATCTGGCCGTACTTGAAGTAACCACTAGGATTTATGAGTTTAAACTACGCGAGATTTGACAGGTTCGCAAAGCGATGTTGCTCAAGGGTCAAGTCTTCAGGGATGTTAAACCATGTCGACTTGTGAGCAGGTACCGACCGACCTTCCGAAGGAATGCAGTGGCTTCACCCTCACTTTCAATAAATCCCACAAGACCCTTTTTGGGTTTGCTTGCTCTCGGAAGACCTGAATATTCAACACTGAACTCAGTCGAGTACAGTTACATTTTAGAACGTGATAGGCGCGTACATAGCTAGTAACATGCAGTATATGTCTTTCATGGTGGCGCAGTTGGTTGAGGCACTGCGCTACAGGCCGGCAGGTCGCGGGTTCGATTCCCGATGGTGTCATTGAAATTTTTCATTGACATAATTCTTCCTGCCGCACTATGGCCCTGGGGTCGACTCAGCCAACGTCATTTAAATGTAGTACACATTGTCACAACCTGTACCTTTAAAATGCACTTCAGTAACATCCCATTACAGCCTACGCTTTATAAATGGTCTTCTCTCAAGGTACCCGGCAAAAAAATTTAGGCCTTTTGTCAACACTATACGCTCTATATGGCCTAACAAACACACACGTATACTAGTTTAGTATCTTAATAACATGTATTGAGAGGATAAATCATGAAGCTTCTCATCGTGTAATGTTCTCTATCCTCCGTACGTACTTCTTGTCAGAACTCTCTTCGCAAATATTCTTAATCTACGTTACTTAAGAGGTAATGCAATAACATCATCGTTTGTCGACAAAACCCCTGGAGCTGACAGCAACGTCAGGTCTTCAAGTAATCCAGCACCTGCGTGTCCATCATGACGGTTCTGTTGAAGATTCTAATGCGGCTGTCTCCCGACACGATTTGATCGAACTTAGTCTCCGTGCAAGCTTCAAGATGTACATACTGTAATCGTTTATAAGTTCATAAAGCTTTTCTTATATTAGAATAAAATTTCAAAGCAAAATGTGTCATTTTATGTAAACCTACATGTGTGCAAATAACTGATCTTTTATTTTTCACTTTTTCAACTTACGCACATGTGCATTGCATAAGACCACTCACAGATTATGCGTTCGCTGCAGTTATATCGGCTGCAAATTAATTTAGTGACGCGCAAGCAAGCGTAACCTGCTGCATAAATACAACACCTTACTAATGCTGTACAAATAAATTTTTTTTCTAGAAGTCCACACATAAATCTACCAGCACCGTTCTTGTGTGAAACTTACGTTACCGTAGATCGCACATCAGTAAGTTTGCAGAATTCCTCGACAATCACAGACGACGACAGATATCGTAACATTGCTATTGATAATCCGTATGGAGCTCTGCGGGCTCTGTAACTGTGAAAGCCCGTTTAATAACACGTAAAATTGAATAGGCAATCACACAGCCAACGAGTTCTAAGAATTAATGTGTTGAAATATGGAAAAAATTAACTAAGTACGAACCGTACCTCTGCCAACAAACTGCCTTCTGCATGAATGACATGAATTAATCATCTACGACGTAACCCCATTCGTAATCTGTTACTGATAGCCAGAACTTTGGACATGTTAAAACGAGATTGCATGCGGTTTCATTGCCACGATTGGAAGTCCTTTTTGCCTGTTCACGCTTAATATGACAGTATAATTTACAATATACACTTTTATTACGCCAACTACTGCACGCAATCTCTTCTCTTGTGTTTCTCCTATATGTTTCGGCTGTTACTTCCAACCATCTTCAGGGAGTTAACATCAAATGGTTGACACAGCAGCAGTTGGCATAATAAAAGTGTATACTTTAAAAGACTGCACGGAAAATGTATAATATTTAATGTATAATTTACATTCACAATCGTTACGCAATTTATCCTTAACAGTTTCAGTTCCTATATACAGACACCGGATAGAAGGCATTTATTTCTATTTTTATGAATCCTACGCATTATTTTTGTTAAGTTTCTATGCTTCATCTTCACATCCTTCTGTTTACAAACTGAATATGATATCATCGAATCTCCGATCTTAATTTCTGCGAAAACCGTACCAGTTTCCATGACAATATTATTTTAAGAATATTAACTTCTTCGAAGGGAGTAGACGTACAGGTGCAATATACGTTGTACATTTCCCAGAGCATGTGTTTAATTGTCCTTGTAATTAAAACCTTGATTCTTTACATACCTGAATTGTTGTTCAAGTTACAGTGAGGATTGTAGGTTGCTGTTACTTGGGTTATGTGACATCGGCTTCAACAGCAGCAAAATAAAATTAAATCACAAAAACCATCTTTCTAACTTGTGGCTACGTGATTTGCAAAGATTAAGTATTCCAGCATCTTTCCTTGGCTTATTCAATGCGTTTGGTATCGAGGACGGATTAATCTTGTGGCCGTAGGGATCCGGAATATTGGCGAATTCGAGCACCTCTTGGACCATAGATGTGCGTCTGCGAGGCGCTTTGCCCTCCACATGCAGAGGCCTAGGTATAGACACGTCTGTCACGAATATGTTACAGGCTGAGAGTCCGATATTCTCTAGAGAGTCTGAGTAAGCAACAGCGCACATACCGTCCCAATAGGCGCGTATTCAGTTTTGCACAGGGCAGTAAATACGTTCCTCAAGTATGCTGGCGTGTAAGTGGATTGCATTATAATGATTTTAACCCTTTAAAGGCTACGTCTAAGTAAGTGTCACGTTACGACTGTCAGTCGACCAGTTCGTCTTTTTATGGAGCTCCACTTGGGGCTCAAAACCAGATCTTCGTGTGTTGGGGTGCCCTCTCTGACGAGAATGTAAGTCTGCCCTTTGTCTTGAAACACCGTCTTTTCTGTCGCACACATTGACACACGTACAACATTTATGTCGCTTTACATACGTGTGTTCACAATGCTTGAAATCATGTTCAGCGTCCTGTATGTACACAGTCTCGAACTTGTACAAGAGTCCCTGCCTTACCCTACTTAGCTTTTGCTATAACGTCAGCTAGAACACTTTTAAGGTCGTAAGCTGGAACGCCGACAGGTTTAAGACTAAGTTAAAATGCTTACATGCCAGCCGACTTCCGACACAGTATTACTTTCAGGAAGGTTCCCAGGATTCGTCCATTTGTCCTTCCAGTAACAGTAAATTTTGGCCGTGCCATGGCTCAGGCGGATAGTCGCCGGCCTTTCACCTCTGAGGCCGGGGTTCGATTCCGTGTAGGATTTGTTGTGGACAAAATGACATTTGGACGGGTTTCTCCCCGAGTACTTCGGTTTTCCCCGTCAATTTCATCCCACCGGTGTTCCACTACATGGAAAAAAGAAAACAACTAATCATCTTCATCACAGGGTTGCACGATAAGCCTCAAGGCTGCGGTGCGTCCATAGTATTTGCTGCAGGGCCCTTCACCAAAAAAAACGCTTTTTAAGATGAAAATGCATATGGACCTTTAGTGGAATGATACAGGGCAAGCCATAATATTCGGACAAAAACCTGTCCCGGTGCCACCTTGTTCACCACAAATGTCATATGGAATGACTCGCCCGCGGTGGGAGTCTGGCGACTACGGCCTGAGCCATGGCGCGGCCCTTAAAGATGTTATTAACTTGAATTACATAAGAATATTCATTTCTTACCGCGTAGTAAACATAATCAACCTTGGGTATAGAAACCAACCAGTTCACGCAGTGAAAGGAAATACCTGCTGCGTTTTCTGACATCCACACTCAAAGCACATAACTGCTATGTGTGGGCAGCACGTAGAATTTCTGAGTATTAAACCTGGTGGCATATGAAGTAACCATTGGGCTTTAAAGGGTTCAGAATAAATTAACATTTAGTATGTGGCAACAAATGGGCTAGGCGGTTAATGGCGCCCTTAATGTGGTTTGTCCTCTACAGTATTGCCGCCTGCATCCATAATGCGTGGACAGCAGTCTACATATACAGCCCAGTTTCATTCAGAGTCTCCATTACACTTCTATACGCTTTCGGTTAAAAATTCACAGCGTAAGAAAGTTTACGACGTATTTAAAAAATATTAATGCCATTATTTTTGTTGTTACATTTATTATATTAAAGAAGAGCTTCTTACTCTTCATCATATTTTATATTAGCAGGTGTAAGTTTCGTTTGTTAAACAGCCTTGTTAGGAGTCAGATTTATTCGTTATAATTAAGTACAAATTTTGTCACTTTAACGTCGATTTAGTAGTTAAATTAACTGTATATTTTTGTTTCTTGTCTTTATTTCTTTTTTGTTTGTTGGTATGTGTTTCTGTATTGATTTCGTAATTGGCCATTAGGGTGTTCAGCCGGTGTGTAAATAAACACAGAACTAAACAGCTGTTCTTTTTATCCTTACTACAAACCACCGCAGCTCAGTCAACATAATGACTACGCTGCGGGAGGAACGGTGTGGGTTTCGAATCCCAGTAGGGGCAAGGTATTTTCTCATTTTCACACATATGCAGATCGGCCCTGCGGCTCACCTAGCCTCTATAAAATGGGTATCGGGAGTAAAGGGGTCGGGGCGTGATGTTAACCGCTCACATCCATCTAGTGCCGAGGTTAAAACAGAGTGGAGCCACACCTTTACTCCCCTATATGCCTTTATAGCGTAGACAGGGACAACTTTTTATTGTCCCGATTCTGGTTTATTTTTCAACGTTATCAGTATTTTAAGAGTGTGTACAGCCGAATGATGATGCATTTGCCTGGAAAGCTGAAGAAAGCAATGAAAATGTTTAATAAGGGTAATCAGTACACAGGTCGAAATTAGAATGGGACGCCTACGTATCAAATGAAGGAAGTGTGGTGCTAAATCTGCAACAGCGTGCTCGGTAAGTATCACCTTAAGATTTCGGTAGCTGTGGGCTATATTTGCTTTCTGTGCCTACTCATTATGTTACACACTTTTATGCTGAAAACTAACCTTCAAAGCGACAGCTGTGTCATATAATTAAGTACAGTATTTATACTGTGGAGAGGTGGCAATAAAAGGACAAATAAGCATCGCATTCTACCAACTGCTGCTCCGTGTGCAAAGTCTGTAAAGGAGTCGATAAATAACGGCCGTTGTTACAGCATATTGCCGATGACAATTTGATGCGCCCCACACAGTCACGTGCGTATGGCTGGCGAACATCCCAGAAAAATCTCTGCAGACATACACTTGCTACCAACAGTTCTATTTTGTAGCGTCCATCTACAAAAATCTATTGGAAAGGATGTACAAATATCTTGAACTTCTTGGGTGGGCTGAGTATGTTGTGTGAATTTTAAGATTATATAAATTGTTAAAACATGTGCACCGATATTTTAATAATCTCAGTGGTATCTATTAAAAGAAATATCTGGCTCCAGATGCAGTCTTCATCATCATCATCATCATCATCATCTTTTCTTGTTCTTCTTCTTCTTCTTCTGACACTACGACAATTTGTGGGTATTCGTCTTCTGCGCTAGTTTGTGCCAGGCCTTTCTATCTTTGAGGAGGCATGTCGAGTTCTTCACTTTTAATTTCTTTAAGTCACTTAGTACTTCGTCTTCCATCTGTTTCTTGGGCGTCCTTTAGATCTCACTGCTATGGGATGCCATTCCGTAATCTTCCTCACTAGTTTTTATTTTTCCACCCTGTTAAGTTGCCGCCACCATTTTATCCTCTGTGGGCTCCAGATGCAGTAAATTACGTTATTCCAAAGGTGTTTTATCATCAGTAACTTTCCTGATGAAACCGAGTCGGCAGATGCCAAGTTTCTACAGAAAGAAAGAAATCTACTCTTGAGTGAAATTCATACTTTACGCCATAATTTTTCAACTGCCTGTAATGGTATAGAATGTCCTACTCTGAATTAAGTTTTGAATTACTTGTACTTTCACACTTTTTGCATACTATACCCAGGACCGGACTAAGGGGCGGGTCAGCTGGGCAGCTGCCCGGGGCGAGCGCTAAGACGTCACTAGAATAATTGCGGAAAAACTTAGGTTTCCACAAGCGAAATAGTTTCTCCGAAAATTATCCGACATGTGCGCGTGCACCCTCAAAAATTTCGCCAGCCTTGTCCTAGGCTGTAACCGGCCCTGATTATACCATACAATCGGAGGACTTAAATAGATATTATCACTTTAAAAAACAATAAATTCGGACTTTTCAAAAGCGCGTATAAATGAGTGATGTCTTTAAAACAGCTTACATAAGGCATATGGATCCAAATCTTTAACGTTTCCTGGTGGTAGTGACATGGTGTGCTTACAAATTTTAGTCAAACAACATGAAAGAAAGAGACCACTTCGAAGACCTAAGCGGAGACGGACGTAATGTTAAGATTGATCTTCATAATCAGAACTGGATTTATCCCGGCATTTAACATTCGTATTGCCTAAAGGGCGGACAATTCCTTGACTAGCTGAGCGACTGAGGAATTACGCGCCGGCATATGTAGATGTAAGTTTAGAAGTCACAGCTATGAGACTGTTGCAAAACCCAAATAATCATCACGCTTTCGTCTTAAACCAGTTCGCAGATGCTAATCACATCAAACATCGTCTTTCTGCTTAGTTGCATTCTACCAATTTAGCAACCACAATAAACGTGTTATAGTAAACTATCACAGCACAAGGGCATAGGGAAGCCAAATGCAAATAAGCCTACCTTTAAAGGGTATTATTTAGAGCACCTACAATATACAGAAAGCGTGCTTCACCCTTTAAAGCTGTTTTCTGTTACACAAATGTAATAAGACGACTCCACACTTCAATGTGTTGCTCAGTACTCATTGAGTCTTACACTTCATAATTTTCTCCAGCCTGGGGTGAGAACATTCCTGTCTTAAAGTAAAACTAAAATTGTCCGTGTGTACGACATGAAGGCACAGGGAGAAGTAGGAGGTATAGCTCCACATATTCTTTACTTCAGCACTAGATGAATGTGAGTGATCAGCATTACGCCCGGCCGATTTACTTCTGGAGAAAGAGCCTTCGGTCCTCATTAAATAGGAGGCCGGGTGGTGCCCAGAGCTAATCTGAAGGCTTTGGAGAGAAATGTCTTGCGTCTGCCCGTAATGGAATCAAGATTCTTCGGTCTTCCACTCCGTAGCCTAGTCACTATACCAACTAAGCTAAGTCGGCTGCAACTTCTCACTCTTTGCATGCAAATATTCTAAACGAACTCTTCTTAAACACTCCTCAGTCTCTGCTCTTTTCCCTCTGGGTTAGGGAAAAAGTTTTACGCCCACAGAAAATTACAATTAATATTATATTTTTGTGTAAACTGAAACGGACGATTTTTTAAAGAATGGGTCTGAATTCAAACAATTCCGATCCGTTACACAGGCGAAGGTATTGTAACGTGTATAATCAGATTTCATGTTAGAATCGATTGTGGTATAGATGCTAGTTATTGCCCTCGCCGGAAATAGCCAGGGCTAGTATGTAGGTGGAAAAGCCCTCCCTCCCCCTTTGTGGCTGCACCAGTTAGAAGTGGAAGTGTCTGTGGGCCAATTTCTAGAAATAGTTGACTCAGTGCGGCGACAAGGGTAACCCCTGGGGACGCCAGCAGCCGCGGAGAGACGACAGTGACTGACGGCTGCTTCAGAACTTCCTGAGCCACATATCAAGCTGTCATCACACACTTCTGTGGACAGGCTTAAATAATCAGATTCTGTTTATTTTTCATGTAGTAATAACGGAATGTGCGCTTGTTTATCATGTTCATAAACATTATTCCCAGAAGTGGCACCTGGAAATGAATTACAAAACTCCGCCAATAACATGGTCACTGTAAGGACATATTATTAGATTCATAATCCGGTCCTTTATCGTAGTCAAAAGGATTCAGGTCCTATGCTTCTGCTGGGAATTAAACCCAGGCCCTTTATCCCCTGCCTAGTGACAATACGGAGCCCTCCCAGATCACTATGTCAGCAAATAATTCATTTTCCGCTAGAAGGTTTAATACCAGATCATAGAAAGTTATCAATTTACTTCTATCTTCAAGACAGAAATTTTTCCCAGTTGCCATCGTATTTCGGCACATAGGCGAATACGTGGCTGAGGTAGGAAAAGGCAGGGAAGGTCTGCTTAACTAGGGAGATTTAATGGAGAATTGTCAAACATCAGTATGGCTAAACATGTTATAGGTCACTGTGTTACTGCTATCTGTTTTCAGCAATTGTGTCTTTTGGTTTAAAGACATGGTCTTTGTTTATTTTCGAATGAGGTGTTAGAATGAGAACCTAACACCACCTCGTCCAAATAAATAATCCTTCAAGGAAGCCGAAAGCTACAAAATTCGTCAACTACCGCCTTATTACAAAATACCAAGCAAGGTTAAATAGAAACTTACGGAAATAAGAGTACTAGAAATACGGATTTCTTCAAATTAGCAATTTTTAGTACGATATATGAGCATTTAGGGTAAAATACGTTACATAAATGAAGAAAATGATGAACAGTTATGTATTTACGCTTTCCCATGCATTCAGAGGTTTTCTTCGTTATTTCTGTTCTTTTGTAGGCATCTTGGCATTTAAAGCCCAGTGGTTACAGTGCGTACCACCAGGTTTCACATTCAAAAAACTGTACGTTATGTGAACAGTGTATTTCTATTTTCTGTGGATCTCAGAACAGCAATTATTTTCCTATTCTGCGTTGAATCAATTATTTTCGTAATTCAGACGGCGAATTTTTGATGTGAGGTATAAAATAAGGCTTTAAATATAAATTACTTTTCGTCTGCAGGGTGCCACCTATGCAGGGGTTATAGAATATTCTTTCATAAATGTTAAAGACACTTACGACGTATTGTGAGGATAGAAAAGAGAGAGTTCCCGAAATTAGCCGCATGTTACAATTTAGAACATATTAATAAGCAAAGAGACATTCTTCGACAAGCAGTCCGTTCTCAACTCTTTGAAATATGAATTTCATCTAAGTAATATTCATTTAACTTTTAAAGCCTAGTGGTTGCTTTAGGTACCACCAGGTTTAACATTCAAGAGTTTTGCATTCCGAACACAATCTATTTCTGTGATTTCCACGGATTTCAGGATGAACAGCGATTGTTTCTGTGCACAGAATTGACTGGATTTTATAACCTACACGGAGTGTGTTTAAGGCGCAGTAAGAAATAATTCTTTAAACACAATTGAGGTTAGTCGGGATAATAACAGAAAATTGCGCCACATTTTCAGTTGCTACCAGTGTTTCTGCCCCAGGAGATAAAACGATCCGAACGTGAAACTTACCACCAGTGACGGGACACAAATACCTCTAGGTTTAACTCCACGACCCTCAGATGTCTTCTCGACATCACGATTAGGACGTAGCGCATCTGAAGTGACAACAAAGAACATTGAGAAATGGCTGCTGCATTAAACCAATATAGAAGTATCGAAACAGTTTCCTGTAATACCGACAGAATAAATGTTTGAAGAAAATAAAAACACACGATATATAAGACAAGCAGCTCCTTGTCACCAAACATCCGAAGAGCTAACCGCAGTAACACCCTCTTCAGTTTGAACGTAAACACCACCAGCCCGGAATGTATGTGTGCCTGTGTATATACCGCGAGACTCAAATATTTGCGAATAGAAGGTCAATGTTATGCTTCACACAAGTGTACGAAGGCAAGAGGATTAAGACTTGTCTCAGCTGGAGTCAAGTTATTTTCAAGAGACTGTTCCGTGGAAATGTGTGTGTGTGCAGACACGTTCAAAAGCCATGTCAACATTTCTTTTCACACACTATTTTGTAAAGTATATCGGTAGGATGTAGATTCGGCATATCCATAAAGAACACAACCCCGTAGATTCCATGTACATATATAAGGCTAAGGACCCTCATTCCTCGTAATGCAGCAATCTGTTGTTAGTAGTTACGCACAGGACCAAAAGCCTGCAGCAAAAAACAGCAAAGGTTTGCACAGTACTTGAGTAAGTACTGCAGCCTCGATTTTATCTGAAAAAGTTAGGAGCATCACCTCTTTGTATGAGTCTTTTCAAAAATGTTCAGTTCCATAATCTGTATGTTTGGCGAAACCGCCATTTCAGTTGAAAATATGAACGTTGTAAACTGTAGAAGCAGGACTAAATCAAAGGAATTGTTGTCTGTGAGTCGCAGTTACACATGAGAACTGTCAAAATTTTCCCGCAGAAATGTCAATGAATTTAGTGTTAGCTTCATACAACTTCCGTAATTTGTATGCACTGATGTGGAGTCCCACAAGCGCGCAACTGAAAACATCGTCATGAAAACGCATATTTGTGATTTCAACGAAACACGCGAAGAAAACTGGAGAAATAAAGGAATTTTACACGTAAAACAAGTCTATTGGCCAATCCTTTAGCTCATTTTGATGCAAAAATTAAATTGCAAATATAAAATTTCATGAAAATCTGTCCAGTGGGAGCCGAGTTGTTCCACGCGGGCAGACGGACGGACAGGTATGAAGAAGACACCTGTTTCTCTTCGCAATTTTGCGAAACCGCCTAAAACTTGTGCTGTTAGATATACGTTTTCCGATTTCTTGAGCTTGGTTATTTGTGGCATATTTACTGTAGTGTATAAATTTGTGTGTATTACGATTGCTGATAAAACTCTCTTTGTGCATTTGTTGGTGATTAGTGTTTTTCTGTCGTGAACTTTTCCGTGTTGTTCAAAATGTTACCAAACAATTCATTGACAAGGTTTCATTCTTTGCCCTGTGATTCAGTTTCTCTGTAGTATCGCATAATTACGTGAAGTCTTTCCTTCTATGAATTCGAGAGATATGTCTTGCATGGAAGGATAAAAATGAAATGCATCTTATAAATGAGATGTGACTGTTTGGGCTGGAACCACTCGCTTAGATAATGATGTCCATTGGTGTGTCCTTGTAAGTCGTTAAAGAACACTTAGTTTCCATAAATATTGACGAATTTCTTGACCAGCTTATTGACGATCAGCTTCCCAAGACGGGACTATGCCCCCTATTCGCCACAGCTTCAACAGCTGTTTTATGAAGCAGACACAGGAATAAATTTGACTTTCTATTTCCGTGCAAACGGTCTTAATTGCCGTCTCTTTTTGTCTGTGACGTCTTATTTCATGGTAAAAACATTCATTTGTAATTAATGAAGCCCAGGAAGGGATATCTGTTGCAGGAATACAGTGCGTTCTTCATTACGTAGTACAACGGAAGCATTTAAGCAAGTTTTTCATCTCATTTGCAACCCACAGAGTCGTAGCTAAGCAACGTCAAATGAGGCAACGCTAACAAATGAGGTGTTTGTAGAACAGATAGTGTGACTGTTCTATATAATATCACGCACAAAATGGTATAGCTGACGGCGGCAGGAGAACTCTACAAGATACCATGTTCCACTTCTCACATGAATCCCATCTTGCTGTCTCTTTTATTGTTTTCCTCTATCAGAAAGAAAGCTTTAGCTTTCTTTGACATAAACCCAATCTAAACACCTTGACTGTCCCTTACATAAATTCTCTTCTCACATTTGCCGATGTCTTTCATAACGTTGTAATGTTGGGCTTTTATGCACTTAGCTTATTCCGGTTGCACCCTTTATGGAGTCCGAGTCCACGGAATAGGCTGCTTCTTGGGACCTCATGGTTTTCCTCAGTGTTATCAAATTATAGATGATATTGGCACTTAAATCATACTTATTGATTATTTATGCACTCTTCTTTACTTACCACACAAGTATTGAAACTTCTTGGGTGACGTCACGTAAAGTCAATATACTTAGATAAGTCACGACACCAGATTTTTTAAAATTAGTTTTCAGAGACGCAGACTAACGAACTAACTAACTAACTAACTAACTTTATGGAGCAAAGTCCTCCTCGAGAAACTAATATTCCCTTAGGTAGTCAAATTAGCTTCGTTTTGTAACACCAGGGCGTTCAATACCGCATTCATAACAGCCCGCCACCTGTCTCTGTCCTGAGCCAGCTCAGTCAAGTTCATACTCCCATACCACTTCTTGAATATCTGTTTTAATGTTATCGCCCCCCCCCCCCCTCTTCGACCAGGTCACAGACGCAGAAGAAGTTTAAAATCTGTTTTCTTAAAATTTTTGAATGTGTTAAAGTAACCTGAGCGTTGAACATGTAACGTAACGTAACGTAACGTAAAGTAGGCGCAAAATTACGCTTTCAATGCTCAGAATAATTTAAGGCAGAGTGGCTACCAAATTTCCATCTGCACTTTGCCCACAGATTGTATCTCTATGCTTTGTATGGTTACCAAAGTAAACAAGGATTAACATTTATCTTTAGAGCATTAACCGACTGACAGGCAGGAACTGTTGTAACTTGCGGTGTAGAATTTAGATAAAATCCACCCTTCAGATTATTAGTTAATTAACCTAGCTTTTTGATATTACTGAAATATGGCAAAACAGGGCAAAGTGACGCAATGCATCTCGTTTTCTGGGGTCTGGTAGCACTCTTTGAACGGCAGTTCAGCCCGTTCCAAGGTCTGTACGCCCACAAGCAACACACAAAAATACAAAATAAGAAGCATATACATGTCCCACGGGGGAATCAAAACACCGGTCCCAGTGTCCGAGCAAGCCGTAGATACCAGGAAGTGCCGTAAGGCCCACAGTCAGTGCGCTCGGCAGCTTTTATATGCGTCGCACGAATTATTTACTGAAGAATGTACTGGAAGTGACTCCCTTTGTTGTGTCGTCCTTGCACATAATTTGGAGATTCTCTGTTCCGCTTTGTTTAATAAGGCTACATAAATTAAAATCCTGCCGTTTCGTTACACGTTCTACAACTTGGAACAAATATCTTCAGAAATTAGTGTCGCCACATAATCATTATATATTTTGAAACGATATATACATGACTCTACTACAGCGGGCCAGACATCAGCTTGGGTGTGACCAGCAGCACGCAGCAGCCTTGTTCGAAAGGGACGACTAATTAACTACGCAACAGACCTGATTTAATGTTTCATTTAGAAGCACCAAGTGCTCTCGAGATGAAAAGAAACGTTCTTAGAACTCCATCAGTTGTTTTTTTTTTACTGTTTCAACTGAGTCAAAAAAAACAGGAAACATGTTTGGAATAACGCAGCTACGTAATGATTTTCAGTAACGTCAAATATTCAAGTAAATTTTCAAAATGAAATACTACCAAAGCAGTGTGACGGTATAAAGTTATGCGATGTCATTTTGGCGCCAAATGGATCTTTTCTGACCCGCAGCATGGCGCATCCTCGTGTCGCGAATGCAGCAGGCAACCGGCACACAAGGAATGTAGCTGCGAATATACTGTCGTCCGACAAATGGTGGGGGCTGATGTGAGTGGGTCCATGTTGCGAAAAGGCCTGGACTGGAATACTGGGCTGTTGTGAACAAGGTAGTGAAGCTCTGGGCTGCATAACAGGCGGGGAATTTCTCGCCTCGCTGAAATTCTGAGGGCGGACTCAGCTTCATGGAATTTGTTGGTTTTACGACGCTGTCAGTACTACGTATCACAGGTTCCGTCGATAGGAGGAAAAATACATGAATTGTGACTTAGAAAGAATTTTGCGGAAAGCGGCCGTAGCCTATTCGAGGTACTATACAGGCTTTTGCCAGGAGACTGAAGAAAATCACATCAAAATTGATATTCGGTTCGACTGGGATTCGAAACCAGCACCGTCAGAACGTAAGTCCAAAGTGTCATCGTTACACGAGTTAGTTAGTTAGTTAGTTAGTTAGTTAGTTAGTTAGTTAGTTAGTTAGTTAGTTAGTTAGTTAGTTAGTTAGTTAGTTAGTCAGTCAGTCAGTCAGTCAGTCACGTGGATGTTTAGTTGATTGGTTGGTTAGTTAGTTGATTGTGTGCATGATTGATTTGTTGGTTGGTTTGTTAGTCAGCCAGCCAGCCAGGTTTACTGCTGATTGTTTACCCAAGCAAAAAGACACTGCACGGAGAACCTTCGATATTGAAACATTAAATATGAGCTGCTCAGAAGTAACAATGGTTTTTCTGAGCTGCTAAATCAATTTGCAAGCCACGAAGTGCCCAAAATATCACTGTCCTTAAGTATATTGACCCGTAATACGGATAAAACTGAAAAATGTACTGTTTCAGAAACCAGAGGACAGCAATCTGTCAAATCAAACTGGCTCCACAAAATGCAGTACAAGTTTGCCGTACTCCAAATTGAACTGGTATCTGAGGCTCTAATTTTCAACAGACTGGCCTCAGGTATTAGGAAACTAATAAATTGCTTTTATGCTCGTACCCCAGTCCATGGTCGACTCAGACTCTAGCAGAAATGAGTACCAGGGGTATCTCGTGGAGGGTTAAAGCGGCCGGTGCTTAGCGCTGACAATCTTACCGCCTTCATGTGCCGAATGTCTGGAAATTCTACGAGCTTCAGCCTCCTGGAGCACTAAGGGTCCGTTCAGGCCTGTAATGGCGTAGCTTTACCCCAGTCTATGGAATGCCTGTCAAGTTTCCCCTGTCAATCCATCCGTCCGTCTATACACATAAAACTCTACGGATTTTCATAAAATTTGTCACTGGCAAATTTTGTTCCAAATTTATCAAGCCGTTCCAATTTTCTTTTACATCGGAGGTAGACATAGGCCTATATCGAAATCTTATATGTTTCCAAATACACGTCACTTAAGCACCATCGAAGCTGTACGAGGTCGTATGTACGTACCCAAACTTGCAGGGCCTAATTACACATACATTAAAAACCAATTACAACCTTAAGAACAAACACGACCTGTCTTCTTGTTGCAGTTCGTTCCACCTGGATTTGTAAGTCCACATTTATGAGAATGTATATAATGTCATTGAATGGACAGATATAGCCCTTACTTTATTAAAGCCTAAACTTTGTCTATTTCGAAACAATTAAGCAAAACAAACCGAACGCACTGGAATTGTTACAGTATGCGAGTATTTCTAGCTCGTTAAAACTTTTTCCTATTTGCAGTGAACAATACCTCGCAGTAAAAATCAGATTCAGTGCCGTTTACATCATATCCCATGATCTCTTAAAACATTTAAAATTGCGTATGATAAGAGTTAGCGCAGAGGTGCACAAACACCTGACACCAGGTCACCCAGGGAACTAAATTTTGCGAAGTACCCCTTAATATTTGTGGATCCTCAGCATGAAACATGCTCCACATCATCCTTCTGCTGCCTAGGCTTTTGATGTGGCTCTTAGATTTTTGGGAAAAATTTGTGGACCCCTGAGTCAGCGGCAATGCTTTCCTGAATATTCACTGTTGTCAGATCACAAGTTTTGAGTTCCCCCAGGCAGCCTGGATTCTTCAGAAACCGTTCTTCTTCCAGTTTCACAGAAATAACTGCAAATACAGAGTACAAGTTTACAGCAGACAGATTCTGCATCTTGTGGTCCAGTCACCAGGTCGCATAATATCCTCCAATGAAATTACAGAAGAACATGTTTCCTCCCGACAAAGCCGAACCTCTGTTCGAATTCAGAACCACAGGGTTTTGTTGTGTTGAGAATTCCTAATGATATGCACAGCCATGTTATCATAACGCTTGCGTTGATGCTGACGACATGTCGCACCGGAACGTAGAAAGCGTGGGATATACTAGGTTTCGAGTACGGGAATTTCTCACTTATAATTTTCTTGTAACTGCAAATGTTTGTACAATTTTTACATATAATAAATCCTCCGTGTAATTGATACACAGACACGTAAAGTTACGGAAGTAAGATTTCCGTTAATGATACAAAGTAACGAAATGTTACTAGTAACCTAGAAGCTTTGAAGCGCTGTCTGAAATCAGACCTACTTCCCCAACGCAAATATTTCATTTTTGTTACTCGTCTCATAAATGATGGGAAAGTTAATCAAGCCCGTAAGAAAATATCTGCAAAATATTTGCATAAAAGGATCAAAGAAATTTTTAACTGGTCAAGCGTCTTTACACGTTTTAGAGCAATTATATTCCACATTAATAAATTATTACTATTATTCCTAAAGCCATTTTAGTCACAGTAATTGCGATATAAAGCACTACTTAGTAAACAGACAGACAGAGGGACGAACAGACAGACAGAGAGACAGACAGACAGACAGACAGACAGACAGACAGACAGAAGACGGAGGCTGGAGGAGGATGGCGACGATGACAAATAATTTCTCTGGTTCTCACGCGCGCACATACGCGTCCACACACACACACACACACACACACACACTGACACATCAGGTGCTGCAACAGCATCTTTGTTACACTGTCGTCTGCGTAGCGGATGTGTGTTCCTCAAAACTTGTGAGCGGAACAAAAACTAATAAATCTCCCCCAGCTAGAGTTGGGGACAGATATTAAAGAAAGACTACTTCTCTTCTTATTCTTCTGCTCTCAAAAGCATTCCTCCTTGCCTGTAGAGTCCAAGATGACTTGACTAGTGGCTGCAGGCATCGTACTCGAGTAACGAGCTCTTGATGGGACAAATACTGATGACTCTTTTTTTGTATAAGTCCTCTATTTTTATTTATTATTTTAATTTAAACACAAGTCAGCATTCTACACTCAGCACTGCAAAGGAGATTGATATGCAACCCTACTGTCTTGAATAAAGGTCTGCTAACTGTGCGGCGGAATAATAAAAAAAAACTGTTTTGAACAGAACAGTGGCAAAACGTATAATGGATGCTGATGTATAATGTGTCTATAAAATATGCTAGTTTCGGAACAGACTATTTAACAAATGCACGGAACAGTGGACATGACAGCCAAAAAAGTAATTTAATAAAGCAGACAACTTCTTTGTTTTTTCTTTCTGAATCTAAATCTTTTGCTTTCTTAATAAGCAGCCCAAACAATTTTTCCGCGCTAAACTAAATAATTACAAGACAATAAACATGACGGCTTGTTTATTCTCACGTATTTGTTTAGTTTATTTAAAGGCGTCAGTAGCTCGGATTACGTAGCGTCGAATAGTTGAAGGGTTAGTAAATAATTAATTGGAAACTGTGTTGGTGTGGTCGTGGCGTCAGTTCAAAGAGTATCCCCGCGTTTTCATAGAGGAACTGAGTTTAACTGAGAAAACATCAGAAAAGCCGGTCTCCGGGCCAAGGTTTGAAATTGGGACCTCCGAAAAAGGAATACTAGACAATCGACTGCAATGTGCGGCACTGAATGTTAAACTGTTGAAGCTGAGAACTGACCCCCATCTGGTGCCGAAGATAAGTATGATTGTATGTATACCTCCAACTCCGTATGCCTTCATGAAGTACATAGAGACAACTTTGCCGTATTTGCTGGAATGCACTCCGAAATCATTAGCCAAAGTAATAACCTGGAATGTGACGTTCGCTGTGCTGATTTTACCTACTGTTTAAAAGAACCTAACCGTACGTGAATGTAAGAATCAGTTCCCATGCTTTCTGGTGCTGAAAAGTGTAACACGTGGCCAGTGCGCTGCATAAGGAAGTCACATATACTTACAGAATGGACACTGCAGTACAGCGCCTTGTTTTGAGTGATTATGTCTACCCGTGTATCTTTGGCTGTTAAACATAAGGAATATTTCAGGGTAGCGGGTGAAAAAATTTCTAATTAGCTACAGCCTGTGCCTGAAGGAACAAGCAAAACTGAGACATCTGGCGGTCAACACCTGCAGTCTCAACAAAACGAGTCATTCCTTTGTGGTAAGGGAGCCAATTATTTTGTCTGAATTTTTTAAAATGCAGTATTCCTTTGACAATGATATCTTATATTTAATTTTTCGAATATTTGGTTAACTCTGAGTCAGGGAATGCTTGCTATCATTCTGTGCAGAATCTTTTGTCTTCCAGTTTGCTACCCAAAAATATAAAGATTAAGAGAGACAGCAGTGTAATTTTGCCTGTTCCTTTATATTGGCGTGAGGCTTGGTCTCTCACACTGAGGGCGGAAAGCAGTCTGAGAGTGTTCGGTAATGGGGTGCTGAGGGGGGTATTTAGGCCCAAGAGGGACGAGGTAACAGGGGAGTGTAGAAGAATACACAACGAGGAGCTTTATGATCTGCACTCTTCCACCAAATATTATTCGGGTGATAAAATCAAGAAGGAGGTGGGCTGGACATGTAGCACATATGGGGAGAGGCGAGATCCATACATGATTTTGGTGAAGAGACTTGAGGGAAGGATACCACTTGGAAGATACAGGCAGATGAGAGGATAATATTAATACGGATCTTCGAGAAGTTTTATGGGGAGGCATGGACTGAACTGATCTGGCTCCAGATGCAGACAGGTGGCGGTCGCTTGTGAATACGGTTATGAACCTCTGGGTTCAACTAAACGCGGGGAATGTTTTGTCGAGCTGAGGACCCGTTAGTCAAAAAGGTCACATGGCAATTGAATTAATTGAAGACTTTGCAGCGCTGCGTAAATTGATGCGGGAATATAATATTCAAAACGTCAACTCAATTCAAGAAACGACATGAAAATTACTAAGGTTCATTGACTCCATAGCACTATTATTTTTTCATACCTCCGGATACGTGCCCAAGGGCCTTGCTGTCGCATGTTCAGCTCGGAGCAAGGTGCTGAAGTGGTAATGCGCTGGGACAGGAAGTGTGCTGAGTGCTTTACTTAACACTAACTTACTATACCGTACCCAGACCCTGAAAACGACTTCACGGGTCCGCTTCTTTACAGCTCATCCTTTTTTATTACTCTGCATCTCTCTGCCCCTGAATGACAATCTTTATTGCACGGTCTCCATTCTCTAGTAGAAATACAAACCATGTAACACTTGTCAGCTTATATGCTGGTTTTATATGCTATCATTGAAGGATACCTCATGTGTTTTCCTGCCCACATTTCGGTGTGTTAAAAGCTCTTCCTGAACTCATAAAATTGCACCCCTATCACAACCGGCAGTTTTTTCCCTACCCAGTCAATCTCGACCATTAACCGAAAGGAACAGCTACATTGCACCTTTTTTAAATTATTTTCTTTAAAAGCTTGAGGGTTTTGAAAATGAAGGGCTGTTTCCTTTGACTATACACAGTATGCTGTAAACAATGAAATAAGTTTTTATAAGACGATTAGTTTCAGTGTATGTGCAAGGCACAAATAGATGCGTTCAAGTACCAGCCACATTTCAGGAGCTGCTGTACTAAACATCCCCACCACAACTTCCACTTACTGCTTCAACACCTAGAAGAAGTTAAGGGGTAAAATTAAAAGATACTTCCCTCGCACATTCGTTTATGTGCATGTGAGGTCCGTACACAGTCCGTCAGTAGGAAGCCTTTAAGAGCGAATCGTTCGGAGAGTTTTAAATTTAACTGAGCTTAATAGTGTACCTAAGTAAATTTACCTGAGCTTAATAGTGTACCTAAGTAAATTTAACTGAGGTTAATAGTGTACCTAAGTAAATTTAACTGAGGTTAATAGCGTACCTAAGTAAATTTAACTGAGGTTAATAGTGTACCTAAGTAAATTTAACTGAGGTTAATAGCGTACCTAAGTAAATTTAACTGAGGTTAATAGCGTACCTAAGTAAACTTAACTGAGCTTAATAGCGTACCTAAGTAAATTTAACTGAGCTTAATTGTGTACCTAAGTAAATTTAACTGAGGTTAATAGTATACCTAAGTAAATTTAACTGAGGTTAAAAGTGTACCTAAGTAAATTTAACTGAGCTTAATTGTGTACCTAAGTAAATTTAACTGAGGTTAATAGTATACCTAAGTAAATTTAACTGAGGTTAAAAGTGTACCTAAGTAAATTTAACTGAGGTTAATAGTGTACCTAAGTATATTTAAACAAAATAAGGTGGCAATGCAGTTATTAAAATGAGCAATATCTAATTTAAGAGCAGGCAGGCTGTTTCCTGTAGACTGTTACGGCAAGTATTCCGCCACAGAGCAGCAGAACTTACAGACAGCAGTCTGCTCTGGAATTAGATACTCTATATCAGTACTGCGGTCTGCTGAGACTGTGGCGCAGTTCTGAGACGTTGGTATCTAACAGACGAGGCGACGTCGCATTCTGTTGTACCGTAAAAACCGCAGATATTGTTTTAAGTGGCGTCTGCCTAAATTGTTCGGTATTAAGAGGCCAAGCTCCCCAACTCGCATGCTTATCTGATTGGAAAAGCTGAAGGATCTGACCTGTTAAATTTTCAGGGCAGCCTGTGAACGGTGGCACTCAACTGACGACAGACTCTAGTCGCAACCACTCTACGTCACATTTTACTTTCAATGCCAAGTATAGACGTACAGGCGCAGTAGGCTTCGTGTATGATAAATACACAACTGCTCTGTTCTCTCCTACTACTGGGATGAATCTGCAGCTTTCAGCTCTAAACAGATCATTTGTACCCATGAGGTGTAGTAACGATGGCAGGTGCCTGTTTATTTATTTCATATCGAGGGATTTTAACCTGTACGTCTGTAATAAAAACCTTGACTTTTATTCCTCTTCGAAATATGAAGTACCATCAATTTGACTTTAGGACCTTCTACTTTCACTGCCTTATGGTCTTAACACAAGGATGGACAAACAGAGATTCTTGAGCCTCATATGGCTCTCAAACTGCTACAGAGAAGTGGGCATATAATGCAAGTCACTTATAGGCCAGTCCACACAGCGAAATGTCGTGTTCTGTGAGGTACAGCAGTACAGTCGGAGAGATTTCCTTCAAATCACGCTTTACTTTGCTTTTTCCAGTCGTCGAATTCTATGATCCAATAAGTTTAGCAATACTAAGCAACTGGAACTATCTCAAAATCATTCAGGAAATAGCTGAACAACGTACCTGGAAAGCAAGACACCAAGGAAATACATAGAACGGCCATATTGGCAATGCGCATGTACTTCGGGAAGTACTAACATAAGAGTACAAAACGTTTATCTTGGGAAATAACATAACCTGTAGCATAAATTCTAACCACAGAATATCTGTAACATTATGTACAGGCGTACGGTTTGTTTCAGGTAGGTACTTGTAAGTAGAGTACCCTGCATAAAGCAAAGCAGTAGTTGGTAAGCGGACATCACGGGTATATACGTCATCAATAGTTCAAGAATACTTTACATAATTACTTTCAGTCACGCAAATTTATGAGAAAATTAGATGGAATATACCTGCATGAAAAAATTTCTATGTTTTCAGTCGAACACCGGCGTTACGGGCAAGAGCCTATTTCAAGTTTAGGTTTGTCATTAGGCCTGAGCGCTGAATGCTGGCCTTTTTGAATTCTCATTCATTTACTGTCCGATCACGGAAAGCTGCTGGTGGCCTGTAGTGGGGGAACGGCAATAAAGGCATCCCACACTGCTGGTTGATAAAGTGGGGGAAGCTACCAAGTCCGTTCTAAGCAGCCATTAAGCTGTGGTCAGACTCAGTGTCTGCTCCAGGTAGTGCCTGCACATCCTTCATATTGCTTCCAAATCGTTGTTTCAAAAGTACAATATACAGTCCAACTGATGTCATTTTCGAAATCCTGATGCTTTCTAGGTGTAAAATCTGCTCTTAAGCTCGTAAGCCGTGCTCCGAATTTCTTGCACACAAGTCCATGAACACATCGCCTCTCTGGTTTCTCTTTCGCGGTCCATGTGGTCCAACAATGTTTCGAACCGATTTACTTCTAACCACATTTTTGCAGTCGCCCATTATGGTGGTGTTTGTCTTACTGCTTCCATCCCGTTCAAGAATTTCTTCGACTACGCACGTATATCCTGCGATTCTTTTACTTCGTCATATTTATACTCCGACGGTGGCATGCATATTGCATTAGCAAAATATTGGTTAATTTTACTTTAGCTGGAAATTACATGGGAGCTGTTATAGCCCGTGTCGTGATAATATCCCAGCACTGGCATGGAAGGATATGGGACAGCAACAATCCCTTCAGTCGGGCTGACCGGTTACCCTACTGATTTTCGGAACCTGGATGTCCCGATTACGAATTCGAAGTGCTACCAATCCACCGCCACATGAATTAAAGAGAATAAAAGACAGGTAAGGTACATATGACGTTAACAGTGAGGTGCTTACGCATAACCATTGTTGCCGTGTAAAAGCAGTAAGTATTACATATTCTGAGCGTGTGTCTGTTTAAAGTTAAAAAAAAGCAGTCCCATTACAGGCCTGGACAGGCCCTTAGGGTTCCAGGAGGTCGAGGCTCCCAGATTTCTAGACAATCGGCACTTGAAGGTGGTAAGGTTGTCAGCCCTACGCACCGGCCGCGTTTACCCCCCAGGAAATATTCCTGGTACTCATTTCTGTTAAAGGCTGAGTCGACCCCAGGGCCGTAGTGCGGCCGACAGGATTATGCCAATGAAAAAATCCACTGACACCATCGGGAATCGAACCCGCGACCTGCTAGTTTGTAGCGCAGTGCCTCAACCAACTGCGCCACCGCGGCCCCCGTTGCCTTAGTTATCCAGCACGCAAAACGAATTCTCCTTGCTCTATTGTCATCTGTGGCCTCACTTGCTCTACCATATTTTTCCACATTATCTGATCCAGGGTATGATTTTCGGAAAAGAAATTATTGAACATAAAATGTGTGTTTTGATTTTCTGTACAACCTCTGCTGAAATATTTCACATTCTAAGAATAACTCAGCGGGGATAGCGTGCTATAATAAATGTACATACGTCGTCGTTTAAATTAACCGTTTTTATTGTCAGGTTGTAATGAAACTTGAATTTTCTCAACGTATTTTCAAAAAATACTCAAATATCAACTTTCACGACAATCTGTCCAGTGGAAGCCGAGTTGTCCCACGCGGGCGGAGAAACAGGACGAAGCTAACAGAGTCGCTTTACGTAATTTGCGAAAGCGAAGATTAGGATTGTACGAAAGCTTGTATGGTTTAAGTACGATAGGTTGACTGACGTATTACAGTGTCTATGAAAGGAGCTAAGCTGTTCACGAAACCAAGTATGTGAGCATACTGTGCATGTCTAGGCAGACAAACAACTCTCGGAAGAGGTGCGGATTGCATGAGCCTGCAGACATGCATACGTATGGGATGATTAGGTTTTGGTATTCCCTTCCTGTATGGAGCTGTACTCCCTCGCCGGCAATGTATCTCCTGCTCACTACACTGAGAAGGGTTTGTTAGCATACTGGTTGTTACAGCGTATTCAGTAACAAGCTAGGCAATGTCCACAGAAGCGTTAACACGTCTGGCGCCTTCGCTATGTTATTTTTACCACGAGATGTAGAGGATTCATTTCTTCTGGGCTACGTCGCTGCGTTAGGGGCAATATAATCCCGAAGCAGGGAGGCAAAGTAGTGGCCTCGAAAATTCGGGATACAATTACCCCTTGACAAAGTGTCACATCCCAAAAAAATGAGGCCCTCAGCTACACCACTCCGAAAACTTCGAAACTCGTATACCATATGTAATTTTTAAAAATCTTAGGATAAACACTTTCTATCACATCATCACATGGTCTTTAGTCAAAGGGGTAGTACAAAGTTTTAAAATTCATACTGCCCACTGACATTTTCACTGGTTTCGTTTTAAAAATGGGACGCACAACGTCACAAATGTAAAAAATATTAAATTTGCGGCAGTAGAGATATCATCTGTCACGCGCACGTGTCGTAGATGTAAAATGCTCTGTTTGTTGTCCAATTGGACTGAAAGCGATGCCACTCGTTTCTTGCACTTCACATGCCGGAAATATTCCGTGATAAGCAGGGCTTATCAGACAAAAATCCACAGATGATCAGTGGGCAAGTCTCCTTTGATGCGAGAGGTGACGTCACGGCGGTGTTGATGAACAGTACAGTCTCCTGGGATACGGCGCCATGTCGCCTGGTAAGAGTTACGGACATGCAGAAGCAGCTTACTGCCTCCGTTTTTATGTCCAGGTGAAGATGAAGGCAGCGATTCCCTCCAAAACGTCAGTAAGCATGTACAAAAAGGCACAGTGCCATTTTCCAAAAGGCGTAAGGCTTTTAAACGCTTTAAAGAAGTTGGGTTCGAAACCCAAAACATGGAAAACAATTCAAAACGGAGAGTCAAGGAGGAGGGGAATATCCTACACAAAATAAAACGAAGGAAGGCTAACTGGATTGGCGGCATCTGGCTAGGAAGTGCCTTCTGAAACACGTGATTGCAGGAAGGATAGAAGTGACAGGAAGACGAGGAAGAAGACGTAAGCAGCTACCGGATGACTTTCAGGAAACGAGGGGTTGCTGGGATTTGAAAAAGGAAACACTAGATCGCACTCTGTGGAGAATTCCCTTTGGAAGGGGCTATGGACCTGTCGTAAGGCAGACCTTGTTATAATGATGACATTTTATGCCAGATTTCAGGCTTTCGCTGCGGTGTAGCTGAGGTCTTCGCTCTTGTGGGGTGTTACGCAGCATATGTTGGCAGCTCGTTACCGATGTTTCAGGACAGCCTCTCGGTCTGCCAGCTCTAAGGGTCACGCAGTCCAAGAACTACTTGAGAGCCTATCGGTCCCACCTTCGACGGCAGACTGCTCGACCTTGAAGATCGGAAAGATAGGCTGTCCCAAAACGTCGGTAACCAACTACCAACCAACGCAGTGTAACATCCCAGAAGAGTGAGGGCCTCTGCTACATTTTATAGGAGTTCGTTCAGGATTTGTGCAAATACCCGTACATTGCGAGTTCACAGAAGTTACATGTGACGTGTACGATGTTCGTCAGATAGAAAGACAAGAATTTAACGAATATGTCCTTTGAGAATCGAAACAATGCCGTCGTAACTATTTTCCTGCGATATTTGTCTACACGTAACGAAAACCTATATTGCGACTATTTAGGGTTTCGCAGCGGTACAGTTTTGGCGTAATTTCTTTGGGATATTGCGCCGCCTGGCTGGATGAGCGGTTCCTGGCGTTTCGAGAGGTCGAATGGGACGTTAGACCCTTGAAGATGAGACCTCCTTGCTGTCTCGAAATGTCGGCAACCAAATGCTTAACTTTACGGCGCATATCACAGTAGAAAGGGGATATCGAAGATATATTACCACATCCGTGTGTATGTATGTGTAGGCTATATGTGTTTCTTTGTAACATACACATGTAAAACACACGGTGCTGCACAATTTTACAAGTAATCTGCAGAGTCAAACTTGAAATTGGGATTACTTTCACATGCACGGAAGCAGCTAAAAATTGTGGACGCAGGAAATGTAACATAGAGGATATGACTGCCACATTCTCATATATACTTTTTATGAGGTAACGCATTAAATGCAAATTTGGTTGGCCTGGACAACTGTTCTCTAAGTAGACATAAACATGCAAGACACTTCTGAAAGGCTCCTAAGGAGGAATGAACCCCCCCCCCCCCAACGATAAGCCACATTAACTAACTTTTAACGACAGCAATGCCTAGCTGTTTGGAAAATGGGATATTGACATCTGCTAAAGTTAAGATTCTTGTGTTTTATAAATATTCTATCATCGTAAGATTACGTCATAATTCCATATTGACAAGAACATACGTCTAATGAAACCGGCTGAAAGCTGCATATATCTCTTTAGTCGTAAAATCCCTTGATGGAATGCTAAAAGACGGGCATAACTCAATGTTTAGGACATTAACAAGAATTCAGGATGAACACAGATCTGACATCGATTTACAAAACACAAAAGTCAGTTTAATTACATGACCACGTAACCCATAAAACTAGGAATGACAGCTGAAATGTGTTTACATCAGCCTGTCAATCAAATGATATTATTCTGTAAAAGCGCTTCCGAAACCCATATATTTAAACCCATATAGATTAATTCCAGCGACAAGCATTTTAAAGTGTATGTGTTTTCATAACGTTTTCTCTCCCTAAATCCATCAAATGCCAACTATGTATAAAAAGATGAAGATTCCCATCTTGTGGGAAGTTACACCTTGTCGACTGGTAAATAGTTACAGACGTTTCAGAGGAGCTTAATTCCCCCATCGTCAAGTTTAATAAATAAATATACTGAATAATCAGCACCTCTATGGTAACCTCACACATATATAAAGATATTTTGTTACATATAAAATATTACATTTTAAATGTAATCCTACTACTATTTACTATCGTGCGCTCCGTCTTAGTCGCTCACCCAAGATATGAATTTATCATTAGAACCAAAGCCTGATACATTTTATGTCTGTCGAAATTAAGACAATTGTTTTATGTTGTGTAAGCCGGAAAGCCAATGAGACTGCAGTAATTTCATAATACCGGTTGCCTTTCATTTGTTTAGTTCACCATCGAAATAGCAAAGCTGAAGAGATTTTGAATGTTCCTTCTTAATCTAAAAGTTATATTTTGTAAGTAGAGGACGAGCAAGAATAAAACAACGCCTGTAATAAGGTCTAACCTGTTTTCCTATTGGAACACGGGGCAGTAGCTTACTACTAAATTGCGTCCGCAGGAGATATAAACATTCAGAGGAATTCCAGTACGCCAAACGAAGTGAAATGCATTGATAGATGCTATATAAACTTTACAAAATAAACCCATTTTACTGTTGGAAGGATAAATAAAAGTAGAAAATACTCAGACGTGACCAACAGGTAGGCGGTAGGTAATTAAATAAGGAACATGTTAAGTTGTGGCAACAAGCATTGTGTTCGTCAGCAGGGCAGTTTCTGTCTGCACCAACCTGAGGCAGCTTCTGGTACTGCAGACACCTAGCTGCATGCAGATCTTTATCTAAGCCTTCTGCTATTAAACACAACTGGTGATGGTACAAGTCTGTAATTATACTGTAACCTCAAACCGATGTGGCGTACTAAAGAAAACCAGACTTATCCAGACAGTCAGCCTTCTTCTTTACTAGATAAATGACTGATGCCGTGAATCACAGTCATTCTTGAGAAGCTAACAGTTGTTCAGGTGGTCCAAAATTTCTCTGTATTTTATGATACTAGAATGTATGAGTATATTACACTATTTACACAAGAGACACTCAGCAGTCACTATGCTGAGCCAAAGGAAACCAGTCAGCACAGTCCCACCTTGTTTGTTAAAGATCCTTTTCAATATTATTCGCTCATCTACGCCTATGTATTCGTGTCTTCAGGCTGTCCTCCAAAATTTTTACATTCATTCCCCAGTTCTCCTTACATGCTGCATGACCCACGAATCCCATCTATCATTTTGCTATTCACATTTCCTGAGCCCAACATTTTACTTATACAAGATTTTAGGTAAAATCTTCACGGCGGAATTGTGCATTATCTTCTCGTTGTACTTGAACTATGCAAATGCAGCTGCACGTCCAGGTCAAAGGCATACAGAGATTTAGTAAAACTGTCGGTAAAAATGTACCGACTCCGACTCCCACCTCAGTCTAAAATCTTAACTAGATACTCCAGCTCCAGAGCCCTGATAGCTACAGTAACCATTAGACTTATACTTAACTACAGGTTATAAGTCAAAAAAGTAGCCTGAAAATTCAAGTGGTGGCGATGAAATATCTTATAGGTTTACCGTTATTAATACATATTGAACTTTTACGAAGGAGTCGGAGTCGGAGTTTTTGTGTACCACTCCACAGCCGTGGTGATTACGTCGCCCACTCGAGTGGTCAGCAATTAGTTTACTCCTCTTTATGAAGGCTCTGAAGCTCAACAGTAAAACATTATTCTTGCTTTATTGTTGTATATGTATTTGTGTACTGACGCAACCGTTACATTTTGTTGTTTCGGTTTCCCGTGACATGCCGTTCAGTATCATACTGCACGCAGAGAGGACTGCTGACTCATACTGCACGGAAACTTGTTTGTTATCGGAAACAAAATCCACTTGAGAAAATTTCATGTTTCATTCAGTTCCTTTATAGGCGTGTTCTGAAATAACCTGTAGACCAGGGATGCAAGCATCCCGAACGACTAAATTTTTTACCGTGGTGCCTAATATTTGTGTGTCCTCAATATGGAAATTGCTTGATGTCAACCGTCTGGCGCCTAGAATTTTGAGGTGTCTCCTAGATTCTCAAAAAGGTTGTATCCCTTGGTGCAGACTACATTCACCAATTTAACTGACGATGTTAAAATAACTTGTATAGCACAGGTCCAAGTTTTCCAAAAATCTACGAGCCATTTCCAAATTATAGGCGCCAGCAAGGATGATGTCGAGCAAGTTCCATGCTGTGGACTCAAAAATCTGCAATAACCTGTGAACCTCACTGTTAACCTTTTAAAGCCTAGCGGTAACTTTACATACGACCAGGTTTAACATTAAAAAATTCTACGTGGTGCCCACATTGCGTTTATGTGTTTTGTACGGATCTCAGAACAAACAGCAACTTTGCCTTATAAAACATTAAGAGATTGGTTTTTATAACCGAAGTGGAGAGTGTTTACAACGCGGTACGAGCTGAGTCCTTATATAAAACAGATTACCTTTCGTCTTTAAACGGTTAAATGGTTCCTTCTTCAGTACCTTACCAGACGCAAAGGTAAAGCTGACTTTGTGCATGCCATACAGGTATATGGGGAATTGGAGTTAGAGCTTCACGCATTCTTTACGTCGACACTAAAGGTAGCTGAATGGTCAGCTTCACAGCCCCGACCGCTTTACCAGAAGGGACACGGTCCACGTTACAGTCTGGACGCTTTGGAGAACACAAAATTCTCTTACTCCGCCGACATTCGAACCAAGATTCGCCCTTCAGTCATCCACAACGTAGCCTAGTCATTTTCCCGACTGAGACATAGCGGCTTGTGAAGACGTGTAAATCGTATATACAGAGTGTTTCTTTCATCGCACATCAGAGCACGGCAGCTGTGTCGCACATAAAGCCTGCATCCACCGTGACATCCCTTGACAGCTGCGGTATCCTGGTCAGCGATAAAAGATAAGCTCCCTGTCTCCGTGTTGTGAAATGGCCTCTAGTTCTCGGTAACCATCTTAGTAGTCATCAACCCGCCACGTTTCCCTTCTCTCACACCCACAAAGCAACACAAATCGAGGGCACGCCCAAACGAGATCTCCATCCAGCTTTCATGTCTAATATTTTGTTTATTTTATTTTCCTCGGTGCCGGAATAAGCAATAACAATGTGCCCATTTTACTCATCCTAAGACGTGAATGATCAGTCGGCGCATCACCTCGTCAGTTTTAAACGAATTACGGTTGTGGACACAAGACACAACTGTTCGCGTTCTGCATTTAGGATTGTTCTGTAAATACGTGACCCAATTCTTCCTGGATAGGAATGACCAAGTTTTCAACATGGGCGTGAGAAGTAAGAAATGGAACCATACCGAAAACGTCATTTATTACTGAATTCATCAAAACCGAGAAAATACAAGACATGCAACGTATATATAATGTAACATTGTGGCGCGTTCGCGTTATGTTTATACCTCCTCGGCTATTGTATAACAGCCTGATACTTCACTCGAAGACAGCGCTTTTATGCCGAATTAATGTCGCTGAAAACAATAAAACGTCCTTAGGTCTTTTAACCACAAATGGGTTTTCCCCACAGATTTTCATTAAAATCTCCTCTACCAAATTTCAAGGAAATCCATCCAGTGAAAGACGTGCTGGTACATGCTGAACGGACATGACGAAGCGAACAGACACTTTAGCGACAATGAGAACGTGCCTGAAAATTATAGAATAAGTATTTTATCAGATACGTCACAAGTGTCACTTTGTGTTTAATTTGCATTCCATTATATAATCGTATTAATAATTCATGACAAAGCTATTTCTATCACATTATATCTCAGCATTCCGTTGCGGTTAGCATATTCCGTAGCATTACGACGGCGGCCTACACAAGACATACTTTCTTTGTTCACCTGTTCGATTAATTCTTTCGTTTAAAGCGACAGGTTTTGAGTGGGTATTGCTGTCCTCATAGTCACTCAGACTCAATTTATATGTACATCTGCATACCACAGTACTTTAAATTCTTATCTAAATTACACAGAACTTGCAATTTCAAAAAGTTACATTTGTATGTGCTGTACCTTGTATAGGCTAACATTTTGTACCTTAAAATTATATTAACCCTTTAAAGACGAAGCGTATCTGTTTTATATAAGGACTCAGTGCGTACCGCGCAGTAAACACTCTCCACTTCGGATATAAAAACCAGTCTCTTAATGTTTTATAAGGCAAAAGTTGCTGTTTGTTCTGAGATCCGTACAAAACACATAAACGCAATGTGGGCACCACGTAGAATTTTTTAATGTTAAACCTGGTCGCATGTAAAGTTACCGCTAGGCTTTAAAAGGTTAAGGCTGTGTTAAATTTTACTTACACTTTAAAATTTGTCATTTCTTCTTATGCTGTATCCTATACAGACGACATACATCCAAGTCGCGTCAGTAAGGACACTGATCCCTTTCCCATGCCTTTCTATGGATTCTCCTCTTCGCCATTGGTTCAAGATGGTAATATCCACTCCCGTGATACTGACGGTGTGGCGATGCTGCCATTGTGTAACAGCACGTGAAAACTCTGTAGCTATTTAATCCTCTAATAGCGACCTCTGCGCACTGTACGGACCTTTAATTTTTCACACATTTAGGAACAGCCCTACACTAAAGTTAAAATCCCTCTATCGTTGAAGGGTTAAATGAGCGCCTCTAACACCACCGTATTTAACAGCAGATCCTAATTGAATTACAGCACCTATAAATATGGCTTAAACCGGCATAGCAGTGTCGATATCGTGACTAGGCTACACACTGGGAGACCAAGGAATAGCGGTTTGATTCCCAGCAAGGATAGAATTCTACTCTGTAGTCGAAAGCACCCTGACCGGCCGTCGGACCCACTCAGCCTTCGACAGATAACTGGGCCCCTTTCCCCGGAGGTAAAGCCGCCGGGACGTCGTATTATAATTCAATATAGAAAATTAACTGTCTAATACATAAGCTAAAAGTTTTATCTTTCAATTTTCCTTGTGATGATAACATTATGTCCCTATCCGGGCCTTTTGTAGTAATATAAAATTCTGTATGTACGGTAAAGTTGTTAAAACCCATAAGCACAATCATTAAATTGACACAATGGACTGTTTTTAAATACTATAGGACTGAATTCAATAATTCAGGCTTTGTGACTCATGTAAAAGACAAAAGATGAAACATTCCCTCTATGTCCGGCTTGTAAGCAATGTTTGCAAACCGAAAGTTCAGCTGTTGAAAGCCCAATAATATATAGTGGGATTCGCAAAAACAAATTTCACGTGCATCTGAATTCATTTGACTTCACGATAATGACCACAACTCTGGTAATTATAACACCGAAGTTGTATTTTGATGAAGATAAGCTGATGGTGCTGCTTTTGCATTCAGAGGTTGGGATCTGATAACAGAAAACAGCAGCAAGTAGCCGGTCCCTCCCTGCCTTTAATTGGCGAGAGTTGCGTTCTTCTACAGGCCACCTCGCCCTTTGACAGAGGCGGATTGTGATCCTACAGTCCACTTGCTTCTCTTGAAACTGAAGCACACTAACACGTCTGTTGCACTAATAATAGCCCTACATTCCTGAATTCTAAATCGAGAACAAAATTACAATAATGCAGTTCACACTTGGGGTGTCTGTGATTAAGGTGCTGGGAAAAGTGTTTGGTCTTAAGGAGGATGAAAATGAAAGGAGGCTGGAGAAAATTCCATAGTGAGGAGCAGTCCCATTACAGGCCTGGACAGGCCTACAGGATTCCAGGAGGTCGAGGCTCCCAGATTTCTAGACAATCGGCACATGAAGGTGGTAAGGTTGTCAGCCATACGCACCGGCCGCGTTTACCCCCCAGGAAATATTCCTGGTACTCATTTCTGTTACAGGCTGAGTCGACCCCAGGGCCATAATGCGACCGACAGGATTATGCCAATGAAAAATTCCACTGACATCATCGGGAATCGAACCCGCGACCTTCCATTCCATAGTGAGGAGTTTCATCATTTGTGCGCCTCACCCAGGGCTGTGGAGCCGGAGTCGAAAGAAATTTCAGATGGAGTCGGAGTCGGAAGAAATTTCAGATGGAGTCGGAGTCGGAAGGAATTTTTAGGTGGAGTCGGAATCGGTAAAAATGTAGCGACTCCGATTATGACCTCAGTCTAAAATCTTAACTAGATACTCCAACTCCAGAGCCCTGATAGCTATATTAACCATTACACTTATACTTAAATATAGGTTATAAGTCAAAAAAGTAGCCTGATGATTCACGTGGTGGCGATGAAATGTCTTATAGCTTTACCATTATTAACACATGTTGAGCTTTTATGAAGGGGTCGAAGACGGAGTTTTAAAAATGGAGGAGTCGGAGTTGGAAGTTTTAAATTCGAGCAGTCGGAGTCGGAGCTTTTGTGTACCGACTCCACAGCCCTGGCCTCACCACATGTTGTTAGGTAAAGGTAAATTTTTCCTGCCCCCACGGCGTTAAGTATATATCGGAGATAGATATAGAGTTCCGCTCATTCTTAACTTCGGCGCTGGTTGGAGGTGAGTGGTCACCTTCATACCACGGCCGCTTTACTCCTAGGAGATACTTCCAGTACCTACTAAGGCGGGGCAGCAGGCTTTGTGGGCCCCAGAGCCAGTAAAGACACTTTGAGAATAGACAAATCTGTTGACACTGCTGGGATTGGAACTCCGAATCTTCCAGCACGTAACCCAGTCTCAATGCTACCACATGAACGAGGATGGCGTAGACAGAAAGGAGTTCAGAAGAAAAATACGCAGCGTCTTGGTGAGGAAACCTAAAGGAAAGATATCGAAGCGGAGAAGGAAAGGAAATATTTACGAAGAGGTGAAGGAACTAGAGTGCTGTGACATGGGCTGAGTTCGTCTGACTCAGAATAAGGGCAAACGAAGAAACCTGCCGCCTCCTTTACCAATTCTAACTTTAAAATAAGGCAAACAAGTTCCTCGCACATGTTGGTAACCACCCACGAGACTGCACGGTGTCATGACCATGAAGACCAGAATAAAATGTTCACAGATCTGAAAAGGTTGTAGCAGGGTAAGCTGCTCGGGTAAAGATGTAAATTAAAATATTTCCACGTTAGTACCCAACTGCAGATTTCATGGAAACCCACCCAGTGGCAGCCGCGCTGATAGGTCTGCATGCGGACAGAGGGGGGCACAGACAAAAGGACGGACGGACGGACGGACGGACATGACGAAGGTAATAGGCGCTTTTCGCGGCTCTACGAACACTCAACCTGGAGGGCAGAGCTCAGTTGGGAGACCCAGAATAAGACGGATTGCATGGAAATACATCTTAAAAGAACATAGTGTCAGGCCTTAAACTGTGTTAAAGTGGCTCAGAATCGAATCTAGAAACGGCCTCATATTAACACAACAGCTAACATTCGTATTCCATAAAACATGGACAGTTTCTTGACTATGTGATCAACTATCAGCTTCCTGAGGTCTTCGTTACATATTCACACACAATTCATAACACACGCATGCATTCATGTATACATTTCATGATACATTAACCTACATATATAAATACATACACAAATATTCACATATATAAATTCCTAACCTTCAGATCAAAAAATCCTGCAAAATACGCCAATAACATCCACTACCATTTCTTATTCTGAAATAAAATTTTATTAAATTTCTCATGAAGTGCTGCCGCATGAGAGGTCCTGCGTATATGCACTGCAATTTATCTGGCTAAACGCTACAACTTGATTATTTATTTATTTATTTATTTATTTAATTAATCATTTATCTGTATCTTCAAAGTGTAGGTCGTTCTTGACTCGCCGATCTACGCCACAATATATTTAAGAGCTGTACTTTCGTATAACAGTCCGGGCCCTGATCATTCAGTTCACTGTCAAACGTAGGGCTGAGACAGCGTCAGGAGGGATCCAATGGTATGGATGGATGTTGTACATCAAATTTCATCACTGCTGGACAAAATATTCATGACTTGAAACATGGAGCACTCTGTCAATATGCCCACAGGACAGTTTTCTGTTAAACATACACTGAGCTTCCTGCAGCATGACGCTTCAAACACAGAGTTTAACTCCAATTGAATTATACCCCTAATGGTGTTAAAAACAATAAATCTGCACTGCAGGCCACTTACATTGCGTAAAATAGTTCCATTTGCTTCGGGAACAAGAAAAGATGAGGCATCTTAAAAAACGTAAATGATCCACATATCGTTAACTACAGCGTTAAGATTCAACAGACATGAATGCCAGGAATATGGAGCATGAAGTTACGTTTCTCTCCAGTGCTCCCCGATTTCCGAAATAATGGTTTTTTTTTTTTGGAGTATTCCCAGATTTCCTCCGCCTGTCCTTTTGGTAAGAGTCGCATTTAGACGATCACCGATGGAATGATACTGACAGTGCAAGAAACCGATGGAATGATACTGACAGTGCAAGAAACCGATGTGCTCGTAAAACACTCTATACCACTACCACTTTGTCAAACAAAAATCTCGTATGGGCTGACTCATGATTGGACACGTGCTTCCGCGACGAAAAGCCGGCGACAAACCGCCTGAAGCATAATTCCATGGAGATATACAGTACATAAGAACTTAGTTCCTACCACACAGTAAACACAGCCGTCTTCATTCCGCAGACTGATCGGTTAGTGTTGGCAAGTAAATAATCTGTTTAGTGGGTTTCATCTCTGTGCATTAGATCACAAAAACAATGGAAAAATTACCAAATTGCACATTAAGTTTTATTTCTCTATTTTATGCTAATTCACTCCTACATGTTTCGGCCTTTCTGGGCCATCCTCAGGGACGTTCTCAGGTAGTACTACTCAAGTGTAGTATTTGAGAATCTCCCTGTAATCTCCTTGAGTAGTACTACTCAAGTGTACTATCTGAGAATCTCCCTCTAATCTCCTTGATTAGTACTACTCAAGTGTACTATTTGAGAATCTCCCTCTAATCTCCTTGATTAGTACTACTCAAGTGTACTATCTGAGAATCTCCCTCTAATCTCCTTGATTAGTACTACTCAAGTGTACTATTTGAGAATCTCCCTGAGGATGACCCAGAAGGGCCGAAACCTGTACGAGTGAATTAGCATAAAACAGAGAACTAAAACTTAATGTGCACTTTGTTGCTAATTTTTCCATTATAAATAATTGGTTGAGAGAATCTTACCAAACGTGTAAATATGTTGACAAAATGCATATGAGTGCCAACCAGGTGTTACATTTAATTACCACTGCCCTTTAAACAGTCAGATGTTCTTGCCATTGGCAGTGGTATCACGAAATGAAGTTCCGTGACTGTTCACTTTCACCTTGAATCCAGCACTGAACTCGTTGCCACTCCGATGTCCTGCTCCAGTGTAACGATGTGATCGTGACGTCACACCCAACACTGTATATCACGGTAAAGCGAGCCATCAGGCGGGAAGTCAATAAACTCTTTTTCTTATTTTATTTTTGACTCATGTTTCTGTGCTGGGAACATGTTTAATTAATACACAGAATTAAAGCAACACGGTATTGTATGTATCGACACACCACGCCTGCAGGTAGATGCTCGTAAAATCCGCTAGTACCTTGCATCTTGTGGCCGCGTCGCCTTTTGTCTAATCATACAGTACTATGAAACACGTATATAATGTTTATACAATAATGTCGATTTTATATGGCACAAATGGCCTTAAACGATGTACAAGTGCGTTGTTACTGTAAAAGCACGTCGAACTCCGTGCGTCAAGGCCCGCACTGAGCTAAGGGATCTCGCAAAATTTTAAAATAAGTAGAAAGGCAAAATGTTACAAAAATACCACCATACCATAAATGTCATATATAAAAGTCTTGTGGTAGGTCCCGTTATAAAAAGAATAAAAAGATAATTATCCGAGCTGGTACATTGTTAATATTTCGTTTCCAATCACAAGATTTTTCCAAATCTTTTGCTTATTTTGTTTGGCCTTAGCTTACTAACGTCAGGTTTACAATTTTGCGTTGAAGCCAGTTTGTTTATTTATGGCAAATGTGTACCCGTTAATTCTGATCTTTAGGAGCTCGTTTCCTTTGGTAACTGAAAAAAACTGTCCATACATATGTGCGCTACCAAACATGGCACACGTTTGGCAAGTAAATTAAATACTTTTTGGAAGCCAGTATGCAGGTGATGGGTTCACAAGTTTGGCAATCCAAAGCCATTGTTTTCTTTCAGAAATCAATCACATTGCAGTTCTGTCTGTTCCAGTTGTGTATATTAGTGCGCTCTGTCAGTGTAAAAATTTTTTGGGACCGTGAATTTGGCAAATTTCATGCCAAAATCTTATATATCTTGAAAAGAAATTTCAAATTTCTACCTCATCAGTCCAATATTTTCTGTGTGGCAACAACCATAGATTCGATTCAGGCCAATTACATGTTTTTCATGTTTCAACATGCATTGTATTTTCATTTTTACATACGTTTCCCACAGTTCTTTCTGAGAAGCGTTTACACAGTAATATGTTAATATTATTAAATCTGCTATTCCTTAGTTTAATGTTTAACTTGTCTAGGTGCATTATAATGTAACTAAAATTATATTTCGTGTTCTTGTAACAGCTAACATATTTTATTTAATTTACAAATGTATAAGTAATTCCACTAATCGAATCATAAAATGCTTTTTAACACCTTGTGACAGGATAACCAGCGAATTTCAGTTTAATAATAAAGGTAAAGTCAAAGCTATCCCTTTACAGGCGTGGATAGGCCCTTAGGGCTCCAGGAGGTTGAGGTTCCCAGACTTCAAGACAATCAGAACGTGAAGGTGGTCAGGTTGTCAGCCCTACGCACCGGCCGCTCTTATCACCCCCAAAAATATTCCTGGTAGTCGTTGCTGTTAGAGGCTTAGTCGACCCCAGGGCCGTAATGTTTCCGGAAGGATTAAATCAGTGAAAAATTCCAATGACTCCATCGAGAATCGAATGATAAAAGTGGACAGACATGGAACGGCACATATTTATAACAACTTGAAAATTGAGGGACTGAGGAAAAACAAGAAAAACACTGGCAAGGATAGCTTCTTTCTCTGCCGAGATTCAAACCAAGCGTCTTGGAATCTGAATCGTGCAATCACTGTTCAAGAGTTCATACCTTCCAATTATTACACACCAGGAGAGGAACAAGCCATCAAGTTGCACGACAGACATTTGCTGGTGTTATTGACAGCAGCTTGCCTCCTGTTTGACTCTCAGCATGGCTGATGGGGACTTTATTTATAACCAATTCTCCAAGTGAATGATGAAGGTTTTACATGCTGCGGTTTCGCTCGTAGCGACTTGGCACTGACTCTTAATGTACTAGCACAGCACGTTATATATACATATATCACTATGGCTATGCCTGCATCGCTGAGTGTTCTTCAAAGGCGAACGTTTGGTGGAAGGAAAGCAAATCATCACGTATGTAAGTTGTATATACTGCTGAACTTAATGTCTACATAACTTTCAGGTAACATTCCATGAATTAATAAATCTGTAAGTACAAGTATATAATTTATCCTATTTCATTAGCTACGCCATTGCTCTCAGCTTGTTAGTTGACGGCTGCTCATAGAGGAAGTGGGACTTCGGTCAGTCGACAGTCTGTGCAGGCTGTGAAGTGGACAAAGTGGCACTGGCACAGTTTTGCTTGCAAGTATTTCTGTTTCCTCCCATTCATTATTATTTAAGCAACGAAGCAACGATGCATATTCAGTTTTCATTCCAGGGATGGACAACGGACAGATCAGAGCCCACAGTTCACAACATAAATATATACACATATTCGACTGTTCAGGGAGGAATAATGAAGAATTCAAATACACGTCCTGTAGCGAAATATTCTCTGTGATTAAGATATGGGTCTGTTCCATTAACATCTGCTTGCAATCACGTAAGTTCACACTAGCCACTCGGCTAAAGTTGATTCGTTGGAGGAATCAGACGTATCGTACATCAGTACCAAAAAGCTGGCCGCAACTCAAAGCTGAGAAGTACATTGCTGAATTATAATTAGCACCATATCTGAACACGCGGTAGAGCAGTTGGTTGAGGCACTGTTCTATAAGTCAGAAGGTAACGGGTTCGATTTCCGATAGTGTCTTTGGAATTTTTCATTGACATAATCCTTCTGGTCGCACTATGGCCCTGGTGTCCACTCAGCCGCTAACAGAAATGAGTACCAGGAATATTTTATGGAGTAAAGGCGGCCGGTGAGTAGGGCTGACAACCTTACCACCTTCATATGCCGATTGTGTTGATATCTTGGAGCCTCGACCTCCTGGAACCTTCAAGGCCTGTAATGGAATTGTTTTACCTTTACCTTTACCATATCTAAGCACTGTTGCTTCGTGTTCCAAGTGACGCTTTCATTCCTGACGCTTGACTCATGATGTGGTTTTCTTTATGGTGCCCACTTCTCGCCACAGTCAAATGCCGGAGACTAGACTGTCATTAGTCAGTCGCCACTGACAAACGCCGGACAGTACGTTACAACAAGCAGGACCGCTCCCTTCTATGCACAGTACGTTTCAGTGTACGGTTCGCAGTCGTCCTACCATTTGATGCTCTACATAAGCTACAATTTGCGGCTCAAATTAGTTGTCCAAGTTAAGTGAGAAACAATAAACTGGCTTTCCAGTCTTGCTTTTTTGCTGAGATATGCCACTTAATTTTGCAGTGTTTCAATCAACCTTTACATTTCAGCTGCATGTAGGAAAAAGGCGTATGTCTACTTCATAAAGTAAGAATCTCTACAGGTCACTACAGTTCGCCTGTCTTCATTGCTTTTATATCGCACATTGCATTACCAGGTCTTCAGAAGCTTCTAGGAACAACAAAAAAGTCTTAAAATTCCGCGTCTTTGTTAGAAACGTGAGGTTCATTAAGCCATTGACAGGACTTGGCCAACGTACCCCATCCCGAAACATATTAATCCAGCCCACATCTTCAATCCTCTCTCATGAAGATTCATCCTAAGGCACCCCCCACCATTATGTTGCTTGATTTGATCACAGGAATAATGTTCAGTGTTAGTTTATGCTGTCTTTGTGTCCGTCACCTTCTGTATGTCCTAAATGTGACAATCAGTTCATCTGTTTTTCAACACATAACATGCAGATGCTACTGAACGCGTTAAATAAACACAGAATCAATAAATAAATAATATGTCCTGACATCCTAAGTTCCAAGGCTCTCTGAAGTTAGTGACATAACTTGCCACCCTGTAGTGGGTATTCCGTATTTGGTTCGAAGACCGACAAGAGTGGAATTAAACAAAAAATGAAAGTTAATGAAAACAGATTCCTAATTCTAATAAATTTGATAAATTCCATAACAAAAATATGAAAAGATGCCCACACATACGCAGTGTATATAATTACAATAAGAGTATGCAAATATGTGAAGTACTCAAATATTAGTAGTAGTACTGAAAATGTCCGACAGGCATCACGTTGCACGAAGGGTTGTTCCACTTCTAAGCATTCGGCTGGTCCGCTTGCGACCAGTTAGTATAGGACACGTGTGCGGTGCTGTGGTCGGCAGCGAACAGCAGTGTAAGTTAACTTGCCTTGCAGTAGTTACAGGATTCTGAAACGTTTAACGCGCTTGATTTTTATACTAGTGGGCTACGTATTGGCGCAGTTCGTTGAGGCACTGCACTACAAACCAGAAGGTCGAGGGTTTGATTCCTGATTGTGTCTTTGGAATTTTTCATTGACATAATCCTTCTGGTCGCACTATGGCCCTGAGGCCGACTCAGCCTGTAACAGAAATGAGTACTAGGAATATTTCCTGGGGGTAAAGGCGGCCGGTGCGTAGGGCTGATAACCTTGCCACCTTCATGTGCCGATTGTTTTGATATCTGGGAGCCTCAACCTCCTGGAAACCTCAGGGCATGTCCAGGCCTGTAGTGGGATTGCTTTATCTCATACTGCATTTGTCGAATGCAATATTACATTCCGCTTTCAGTTTCTAGAATGACTCTTTTCGATCAAGTCTGTATTAGACTGAAGCTCAAACAATTGGCTACAAATATTTCTTGGATATTTTCTCAAAAAATGTATATAACGAGTACAATATATGAAAATTCATAACGTGTTTAAGCCACGCATGTTTTTGTGACGCTCAAGGATTTTAGGGGTCGGGATTAACGAATAAGACATGTGAACTGGCGAAAAGGCCGCCTGTACTGAACAAGGGCTACAGAGGAATTTACTTGTAGGAAGAGAGAGGTGTTGAGTAATTCACGACACTAGACCAACAAAACTCCTAATATTGTTCCTCAGGTATTTTTCTAGGCAAGAGTACTGTGCATTTTGTCGGTCTAATATTGTGAATTGGTTACCGACAATGCATGCAACAAAAAATATACAGGTCTTGAATAATCGGCACGGCTTGAACAACGGTAGGTCTAAAAGCAAATACAGTGAAAATCATAAACATAGCTAAAAGCCTTTTCAAAACGTTACGAGTTTTATTTAGGAACACCAATAGTAAAATCAAAATCAAACGTACAAATCAATCGTATGCAGGTATAGGATAATTTTGGCTAAATTTAGAAATAAGGTAGATGCGGATAATATTTTATGCTAACGCTTGCTGAAACTCAGTTAGGAACCTTTTGCTTTCTAGCCTAATACAATTTGTGCTATTCATGGAATATTACGACAATTATAAAAATCTGTTGAACGGGCTATATGCAAAGCACGGACGAGATAAGAGCTGTGTATATAATTTCAGCAGGAAAAGATGGTAGAAAGAAGGGACTTCAGAAACGTGGCAGAAGACGAGGGAATTATTTATATATATATATATATATATATATCTTAAACAGGGTATTAGGAAGTGCACTGGATTCATCTGGCTCAGGATAAATTACAGCGACAGGCTGTGGACACGGAACTAACCCTCATATTCTCTAACATGCGAGACAATCCGACTAGTTGGGCGACAGTTTGCCTGTCGGAAGGGGCTCTACTCCACGCATTTACTACAGGAATGTAGTACGGGCGGCTTGTGTCTACGATGTTGGTTTAAAGTGTGTATTGCTTATCGAACTGTTTTCTTCTTCGGCGCGTTCTGAAATCTTTCGAACATAAATGTTTCCGTCTGTTATTAAGAAATCAACAGTGAGTCGATTTAGGCCTCAGGGCGTTTTGTCTTTCCACGCACTGAAACGACTACAATATCCGTGTTAATATATGTCTGAATCGTGCTGATACACACCTGTACGGAATCAAACATTGTCCTGCTAAGTTACTGTTTTAGCTACACTGCTGGGGCCTTTCGTGAAATAAAATGAATTGTGCAAGACAGGAAACTATTATTGAAAATATACTGGGATTCGCGGCGATAGAAGCCTTTTCAACCCACCCCCCATACATGCAATGCACGGTATCATTATAAATTTCGAAATTAGACTAGTATGTTTCAAACAGAAGTACCTCCACTGTGAGAATAATAAGCTTCAAGTTAAACGAGGTGTGAAATTGTTCACTAAATGAGTGCACTGAATTGTGTTGGGTATAGAGCCAGTGAAGTGACGGACAAGCGAGAATAAAAGCTTACACATGCCTCGACCCAACAGACGCAGTGAGCAGTGTTTCTAGGTAAACTGTTCTGCATTTAGAGTGAAATATTTTGAGCATTCATAGTCACTCCGACAATATATACAGTGCCAATTTAATGCAGTGACCAAAATGAAATCAGTTCAAATGTGCCACAAAATGGTGCTTCTACCCCATTTAGTTTTACGTAACAATTAGTGCTAATTATGAACTACGAGCATCAACCTTAGTATCGCCAACTGAAACATCAAAACCGAATCCAGGCAGCATCACTAATTTCAGCTGCAACAACCACACCAGCTGCAAGCTTCGACGTCACTAAATGGACGATGTCACGATTAATGTAAGTGGCAATTATTTTTCCCTTACTGCCTTCCGGTGTGTAGAGGTGACTGGCTGAATCGTATGTATTTCCACAAAACACGTTGTATCAGATGGTTTTTGGGACGCCGTACAGTCCCAGGGTTTTTAGTATGTGTCAAATTGGCAGCCTGCATTTTCGACGAGTCACTGCATACTTCAGCAAGTGTCAACATCTTTTTTGCATATTGTTGTGTAACCCCCCCCCCCCCGAATTTCAGTGTTAGGTTTCTTGCGAGGTTGGGTAGGCAGTTGTTTCGGATATAGAACAGAGCCAGTGTGCTGGGGGGGGGGGGGGGGGAGCTTCGTCGCCTGAACGTATAGAAAAGCTACTCCAAATGTTACAGGACGCTATGTGAGCCAACAGTGCCAATATGCACTGGTTTCTTTGAAGAATTCTGCTTGTACTTATAAGAATAAAATTGACTATGGCAAGCTTGTCGCACCTAGCAACGAATTTGGAAAACTTTCCTTGAAATAAATTCGTTTGAATGTTTACTTATAACACACATTTGGCACAACAGACACACCATTCACCTCCATCTAGTGCGGAACTTACGAATGGAGTGCGTAAAGGCACTTTACGTTTCCATTTTACTTTGCAGAAAATGCAACTCCTTGTCAGTGCAAATATGTCCAATTAGTGTTCTACCCAAGCGATGCAGTTACAGAACGTGACAACAGAATTTGGTACTCAAAAATACACGTATTAATATAAACAGTTATAAAATAAGTGACTCACATCATATTTATCTCTTAAACAACCATGATTCATGACGACGCTTATTAAACAGGCCTAGTTTTTTAAAGGAAAGCGTTCCGTGCTTTTCATTTTTCAAATGTCAATTCAGTGGTCGTAATAACACGCGCGTGCTTTCCATGTGCGAAGTTCTGTCACCAGGACTGTTCACTTCTTACATTCTATGTAACTACTACACTCACAGTGATTCTACTGTGAAAAAACTTTTAATAACGAATAGTTCTCTTGTACAGAAAAAAACACGACTCTTTTAAAAACGTTATAAGGCCTTCAACAAATTGAAGCATACGTATAGCGTTTTTAATTTCTGGTTCTTTTACGTAAATTACAAGCATCAGCCTCTGTATGTATGTGTGCTTTGAGAGCTCTTCCGGACTTAAGAACGACGGGACCGGCCTACTAACATGAGTCATTCCATTTTTTTTCATCCTGGAACTCTGTGCCAGACCTCCCCAGCACTTTTATTTTTAGGACTATACTCTTGCCTGGAAGTAGCATTTGAGTCCCCACAAATTACATCACGTGACTCCATTATTATTATTATTATATGATACCTCATCATTTTCTGGTCACATGCACTATCGGAATCATATTGGTATGATATTCATTTTCTAAATATTAATTAAAAGGTTTCATGCCAAGTAGCTGTACACGAAAAAATTAAATGCATTATATAACCTTACAAATCATCTATTTACCAACTCGAAATTTTATTACAAATCTTCGAAATGCGTATGACATTAAGTAGGTATAGTGTATTAACTTCAAACAGTGCGCCATGTGCTGGAATTTTTATAAGCACGCGTAAATCATTGGGCAAGTTTATTTTTACAACCTGATATTGAAGACAATTCCCATTTTCAAGCATAAACATCGACACGAAAGCCAAGTTCACATACTGCCACAATGGTGATTTCCATATATTATACACTTCACTTCATGCACGTGTTTTATGCAAAGTTGGTACAAAAATTTTAGCCAGTTTTTTTGGATCATTATGACTTGCAGTGATCCTCAACAAAGCTGTCACAAACAGAAATTTCCATGTGTGTCATTTTTCAAATTCGACAAAGAAAATTTACTTAGCTTCCCTGAGTAGTCCCAATTTTCGGGCGTATTGACTGTTATATCCGTAACGTCATAAATGGACTTCTTAACATAAATTATAAACCGCTGCACACACTCCATTAAATATCTACTTGAAACACGTTCACTAATGTCGGACAATTCCAGTTTTGTCCACATTATTTCGTAAAAAGAGCGTAATTTACTTAAGGTTACGAATGCATTTTCCTTATAAACAATGAACCTGGGACTGAATTTTGGTAAAATTCGAATAAAGAGCTTACACGCGTGAAGTTAGTCGTCTGTTTTCATCGTCAACCGTGAAGCAAAGCTTGAGGCCACTATGCATAAAGACATTTCCTGTTGTTCGATAACACACACAGATTTTGCTGAAATTTAATCAGGAGGGATTATACTGAAATTTGATGGACAATCATGATATTGAACCACGCTTTCCCGTAACAAAGACAGCTTTATGTAAGACTATGAAGGAATGGATGGATGAACGAATGAGTGAATTAATTATTATTAGCATATTGTATTTTTAGCCATTTAATACGTTACAAATCTAAATGGACATGAGTCCATAAATTGGCGTTTCATGCATATGTTACTGGACCGTAAAACATTAAACAGATTTCGTTCACATTACATACGGCGGATTTACACCAAAAGTTGGTAAAAAAACTAATTTTCAACCACAGTAATTCATAACAAAGCCTAACATAAATCAGTGCACACACTAGACGCCCAGCTTTCGCCGAATTAAATACATTCAATTCTGTTCGGTGAAACCTTTCTTCCAGCTGGGATAAGGCATTTCAGTAGCAAGAAAAATTCGTGTGTAGGAGCCTTCTGCATTTGGTGCAAGAGGAGAAAAGGGCCATCAGGTAGCAGATTTACCAGAAAACGCTGTTGTATTCGTTAAGAACGTTCAGTAGGGTCTGTAGCTCGACAAGCTGAAATACAAAAAGCAGGCCCAGACTCACACATAGGTGTTCGGAGCGAGTCCTTAGACTTGCTGTTTCACAGAAATCAGCCATTTTGAAAAGATCGTAAACGGCCGACAATCGGCGGGAAATTAATTCACCTCTGTGCGTGTGAAATAAGGCTCCCTTCTTTAACACAACAAAATTTATGTCATTCGTTAGTTAAAACACTAGAAGTTTAGTGAGTTTTAGGACTTTACAAAATATGAAAACATGACAAGCAATGTTCGATTAAGGTAACAATGAATTGCGTTCGCGTAACCATTTTTGCCGTGGAAAATCTATAAGTATTAAACATTGTGTGTGTGTGTGTGTGTGTATGTATGTATGTGTGTGTGTGTGTGTGTGTGTGTGTGTGTTTCCTTGTCTTAGCTATCCTGCACGCAAATCGCATGTTTCTGCGCAGCATTATACTGTCATCTGTGGCCTGTCTGGCTCTGCCATATTTTTCCACATTATGTAACACACGGCACAATTTTTGAAAAAAAAAGTTACCGAATATAAATATGTATTTCGATTTTCTCTACAACTTTTGTCTGAAACATTTCGCATTCTAAGAAGGACTCAGCGAGATATTATCATAAATGTACATAGAACTTCATGTAAAGTACCCGTAATTCGTGTCAGATTTTAATCAAACTCGAATTTTTGTCACAGTTTTCCGAAGAATCCTGAATATCAAATTTCACGAAAATCCGTCCAGTCGAACCGAGTTGTTCCACGCGGACAGACGAAGGGTTAGACACACGGACAGACATGACGACGCACGTAGTCACCTTTCGCAACTTTGCGAACGCGCCTTAAAATTTGTCCTGAACAAGCCCCGGATAACCACTGAACAGGAGGCTGGGTGCGTCCCTTTGTCGGTCTGGACATTTTGGAGATAAGAAAAATCCATTGTTCCTGCCGCAACTTAACCACATTTCCTCGACTGTCCAGCCCTTAAGCCGGTTACTATAACGATGACACTACCCGGGCTCACTTTAACCGAGTATAAAGCCTACCTTACATGAGGTCATAAACTAACTGTATCCTCTAAATCCTTTGACGATTTTGTCGTAATTCTACTGTAATATACTGTTCAAATATAAAATAATATTCACTGCATTTGTGCTTTGCTGAAATGCCGTTTACAGATCAGTAGCATATAGACTAGGCTTAATAAGTTGCGAAGAACGCTATTCGGATTGCATTACCGAAAGAAATCTTTGCATTGTCGTTGTTTGCACACACTGCACTCTTCATCTCAGCAAACATGCACACGGACAAAATTCACTCATTATTGAAACAAGTTTTTGAACAGACACATGCAAACTCGAATATTGTGTATATTATTCTTGGTCCATAACAATGAAGTTAAAGACAAATGTTCTCCGCCACAGTTGTCATACTGCAGCACGAAATATCCATTAGAAATTTAAAGGCTTGCTTTATCCTAACGTACAACACATTGTGAACTAAGAGAATTTTAAATGTCATTAATTAATAGTTTATTTCTGTTCAATAATTTCATGTAAAATCTGCATCTTAATGCCACATACGATATATCACCCATAAACTGTATGTAGGCAAATTGTGTAATCCACAATTCTTACCAGAATGATAAGTACATACGAAAGGAGCATCGTTGGTTCGTGGGTATTTAAAATTCTAACAATAAATAAAGTACAGGCATCCTACCTCCAAAGTTCTATCTGTAGCAGTCTCCAGAATGTTGCACGATGACAATCCTGATACACAAGGCAAAAGAAAGGTCCAACACATGGCGACTGATCCCCAGGATTTTCTTTAATAAATGACGAGCACGAAGTAGCACACACTAGAGTAAATATTTCACAGAATTCTGTTACAAGATTTACCGGACGACCGTCATAATGTTGGAAAACATAAACACACGTTGCATTCACATCATTTACACAACACGCACATAATACTGTTAGAAAAAACAACTGCAAAGAACATACGTGATTCGGCTATTGAATAAGATTTACGCACAGAAAAAAATATATATACCGTTATACACGTAGTATATTTAGTTCACGAAGCATCAACTGATAGTTACACTTCGAAGTCATCCACATGACAAATAACAGTTTCGAAGTAAATTATATACATATATGTTTTTTTTTTAGACTTTGGCATCTCTTCTGTCACTGTGAAGAAATAATTTGCCTTCACATTTTAATTAGTGGCTGCAGTGAAACTTCAGTAAATGTGTTAAGTGAACACAAATAACACAAATATTCAACAAGTGCAATCACAAGTCTCTAATTAAATTGAGTCCAGTAAAAACACTTCACTATACAAATTAACACGTCCCTGATGCGCGGTTACTGTGGCCTCCTTACGCACTTCACCTTCACAGCTAACAATCTGTGGCGGGTCCCATTCAAGGGACTGGAACAACAAAACTTGTTAACAGGCAGGTAGTAAGTTACGTATAAAGATCATTTTAGCTCAATTTCACCATATTAAAAAAAAGATTTCTACATATCTTCTGCAAATACCACACCCACGAAAAAAAAAGCACCACACTTTAACACACGCTTTGAGAATTAAGACCCATAACACTGCACTGTGACTAGCCCACATGTACACACGTACACACAAACACACATACATACACAAATTGATTATTCATGTACTTGTCCACTCGATCGTTACGAAATGCCGATAAAAGAGACTTGTAAAGAAGTAGGGGAGTAACAAAGACATCAAAACAAGAAATATTATAAGGAATGGAGATTGATGAACCTCAAAGAAGATGATTGGTGTTATTGTGTTATTGTTAAGCTTGCGTCCTCCGAAATGAAGACAACGTAGTGAGTGCAGCCAGCAAACTGACGATCATCTCTTCTCTCAGAGAGAAACAACTCCGCCTCAACTCAATCCTCAAGAGGAGGGACCACCCAAGAAGACCACCAATCCAGAGTCACTGTGCTTAAAACGCTGTACCGGCCATGCCAACCAAATGGAAATGTCTTCTTTCTGAATCTTGCAACGAGAGGGAATGAGAAGGGCAACGTTTAGACAGAAATAGAGAAAACAATGTAGATATGTCTATAAAGGATCAGAGCAAGAGATGTATGAACTTAGAAAGGAAAGAAATAGTGAAATGAGGAACAATGACATGACGTCATCAACCACCACAAACTAGCAAGAAGAGCAGGTTGTTATTGTTCCAAGAGGAACCTAATATTCGTGTGGCGTTGACCCGAAGGAGCAACGAAAAAGAGGTAATCAGACTAGCAGATTGGGATAGAGCTGCTGCCCCCTCCGAATTAAGGATATTTTTATAATTATTGGCAAATGCGTCGCGCTATTCCGACGAGCTCCTCAGACCTGTTGGCTTCTTTTTGTAAGGAAAGTGATATTTGGCGAGTTTAACGTGTGTCAGTGTTCAGTGTAGTCACGAAACTGTGGAAATTTGGCACAAATGAGGAGTTTGTTTTTACACCACTTCTTCCACGACAATTGAAGTATTTAAAATCACAATGAAGAAATGTTAAAAAACAACATAAGTATTTGACTTCGGTCTTCTAGGATGCGATGTTGTACTGTTGTGTGAGGGGTTATCGACATTTCGACGGGACTGCAATACTTCGAAACGTCGGGAACCACTCACACAACGTGGCAGCCTCACTTCCCAGAAGACCGGACTCGTCAATTAAACTTCTGTAGAACTGACATAAAATCTTTTTGAAAGAAAATGGTAAAAAGCCTAACCTGAAATCCTAGGGTAGGCCAGGAATGTCGAAGCGACGAGAGGCGAAGTGAGAAGTCATTTAGAAACAGAATATTGTCTTGCATGTAGACGGACAAATAGCGTAGTTAAGACGAGAGTAATCACATCTAACTACATAGCACCTGTAAATAAGAGACTGCTAAGAATATAGTTATATGCTAAACTTATAATGAAGCTAGAAATACACACTGATAACAGCTTTAGTTTGTGCCGTCAGCATTCATCACACATACAGCCTGTCACACGCATCTCTTGATGAGTTCTCTCTACGCAAGTCGCGTCATTTTCTTACATCTCGAACGGAAGATTATTTAGGCCCGGGGAGGGGTGGGGGTCGTGTATGACTGCTCCACCTGATTACAAAACGTACAGTTTTACTACCCACAACGCTCGTGGTGGAGCTCCTACCACCGTACTGCAAACATCTTCCTTGAGATTCCATCGTGACTTCGATCACTACCGGCCCGGCAGCTATTGTAGCCTTAAAAGTTCCCACTTTCCTACAGTGTCAATTGGAAATTATCGGCTTCAGGTTAAATACTGATGGAAAAGGTTTTTAATTTCTCTGTTAAGACAGGCCGTCCCATGGACCAGGCAGTTAGGCAGTCGCCGGCCTTTCACTGCGGAGGCCTTGTTTCAACCCCAGGCCAGTGGACGTGGAATATTTGGAGTCTCAGTGGGACAGACTTTTCCCCTAGTATTTCGATTCTACCCTCTGGCCATGCTACCAATGCTACATGCTCGTACTGCATTCCGCTAACACCGATGCTATATAGTCTTAGCTATTGACAGCGTCGTTAAATAAAATATTTCGTTTCGATTCTACAGTCTGGGATCTCTGTTCAGAAAGATTTTGAGGAACCGAAAATTAAATTGTCAGTTCGAAACACTTCTGAAGTTAAAACGTTAAGGTAATAAATCATGAATCATTACAATTATGCCAAATACGCCTATTATGTCAAATCTGTCGAATTTATAAAGTAAGGTATATTGGCTATAAATTTCCGTAGTGATATATGATTATTATATGTGTGTACCGGGTAATTATAAAAATATTTGATAATTAAAAATATACAGCTCTGCTTTTATTACCTACTGATATGTGAAAACTTTGCCCAGTGACAGGATACATGAAGTTCTGGTAGCCTTCCTTATCTGTTCCGTCCCTAACATAGCAGAATTACGCAATGGTAAACGATTTTTAAATTAAGGACCTTTACCAGTAAGCCATACTTATAGTAGCACATTCCCAGCAAGGAATTTGCGTTGAAAGAACGACAGTCGGTCAGTCATAGCTGAGGTGCAGCATAAACGGAACGCCGCCGTTTTGGACTGCCCCGCACACAATGCTGTGCAAGAACTGGCAGACTGTACTTGGCCTGTCGTGTGCTTCTAGCAACAACAACAATTGTTCTAAGTGCTAGAATGATCCCGTTAATCTTCAATAATCAACTATATCTTGGAAATTCGTAGCTGATTTTTAAGGTAAATATTATCGCATTAACGCAAGCCGTGTGATATAAGCGAACCTAAAAAAACCATAATTATTACAGGTTAAATTTTTCTCTAATGCAGATTTAATCCTTTTGTGGTAATTTGTTTGTGCGGGGATGAACGCATGGGGAATGTAAAGTCAGATACAGAGAAAGGCAAAGCATTTAGAGCACTTACAGTAAGATAATTCCTGGGAAGCCTCGCCGTAACATATAACATCCTGTAAGGAAAAATGCTTATAGAATGCTGGTATTACTGTGCTGTGTGCGTCCCTTTCAAAGTAACTACTATAAGAAATAATCTGCAAGCCTGACAGCCATAAACTGTGTTGGAACGTAGTACTACCCTCAAATCAGCAAGTTTTTATGACAGGATTATGGATCGAGGAAAGAAATAATTTAATGACACTGTTTAGAATCAAATATCTAATACCTACAGAATATGCCTTCTTGTGTGAAATGTCTAGTATAGTTCAGTTTATACAAAAGTGCGACCTTTGTGTTTTCTGCCTCTGTCCATCCTACCGAATATATGAAATATACGTTGTACTCTTTCCAAGACCGTTCAAGCAATGTGCAAGTAGTGCAGTGTAATTTTTGGATGTGATTCCTGTCCGCAGTTCCAACCACTTTTTTAGAATGTGTGTGCCACAGTTTCTTTGTTTCCAGATTATTACCTCATGAGACATTTTATCTATTATATCTATACTGCTGAGTTACACAGATAAGATGTCGGTCCCGATACGAGATATGGTACTTCTAGTATTCAGTAAAGCTTGATATGTTTGTTACATGCAATAATTTATAAGCCAGCGCGTCAAATGGTTCGAAGACGAAAAAAGGTGCATCGTAAATAATAGAAGGGCCTCAAGAAACTTGGGGAAATATAAACTGGAACACTCTGATGGCACTTTATCGAGAAACTGGCATGTCTGTGGGTTGTGTATCATATGTAGCTGAAAGATGATGAACACTTCTACAAATCCTATTTGAAACACGGTTGACTGAATCAGATTTTGCCCCGGTATAAAAATCGATACTGATATCAGCTCTTAGTGAATAGACTAAACAGCCGTTAAATGCGACACTCAATTATCCATCTGTCATCATCTGGTAGAAAAAAAATCTCGGGGTTAAATTTGGAACTAGAGCTACAAAGTTGTCACCCTGACAACCGAAATCATTCAACATCAGCACAAATATTTTCGTGTTTATTAAAAGCTGATTTACACATTATCAGAGTTCTTGCGGGTTTGGTTCCACTAACCCCGTTTTACTCGTAGGGTCTTCACTTCCTGCAGCGCGATTTCACAATTCGCGGGATTGTTCAGTAAGGTAACCCCCACGAAAGGCGAGTGTTTCTTCTATCGGAAGCAACGTACACATGTCGAAATCAATAACCTTCATATGTTGTCCCGTAAAAGAATATTGTTATAAAACGAACGCGATTTATAAAAACAACACTAAATGGTAAGATTTGCCAAGTGAAGAAAATGTAAATATTCCGTATCAATGCATCTATCGAAACTTAAGCCGCAGAGCCCCGTAACCGAATCAGTAAATGCACCCCCACCTACGGATATCGTCACAGCGGTACCTCTAGCACCACGACCTGAAATGTAGTCCTCCAACCTCTGGACTGTGTCATCGGGGATAAAGCCAGCTCCTTCTAGTTCCTGCTCAGTCGGACCGATTAATTGATGGAGATGCTATGTTGTGTGCGTTCGTGCGTGCGCGCGCACACAGAAGATAAATTTCTCCAAACGACCTCTTTGTTGGGGAAGATATTTATTAAAACACAGTGTGCACAGCACGTGGACAGTAGCGACGTCAAGACAATAAGAAAATGAATTTGATTTACTGCCCGGACAAGACCTTGCATTCTAATCTTTATGTGTTGCAAGACGAGTGTGAGAGTTTTATTTCAACGCACTGGGCAGTAGGCATACTTCGTTTTAGAAGATTCACACCACATAAAGTAGATCCAAATATTATAAGAATGTCACACGAAATCACAAATTGCTGGCGTTACAAACGAAACCACTTTATGGTATAAAAAAAGCTGTAATTTTAAGACCTTTGCTGTTGAGTTTGGAGATACAAGCAATTTGTACTCATAGCTACATAAAAGATAACAGCCATGAAACCAATATTTCTAAACACTTAAAGCCACTGGCAACTGTATGCATCACCTGCTGTATACATAAAGAATCTCTGTATTTTGCTATACCGTGTAATGTGCTTCGTTCGATCATCAAAAGAAGTAATGATTATTATTTCCTTTATTGCGTTCAATACATGGGGGCGGAGTGTTAGGTCTCTGAGATAGGAACTGAATTTGTTTACAAACCTGAGGATCATATTGGATTTCAGATGATTAGTCAGTATTTATATCACAATATTTATGAACACCCTTTACTAAAAATGTCGCCCTATACGCTCTTTTATCTGGAAGTTTTGTTCATGCCACAGCACTGCAGCAAAGACAACAGTGCTCGCACCGACGCTGAACTAAAGATCTTGTGTTCAGTGTCAATATTAATATAACGAATATTTACAGTAAATTATACTCTGCATGGATAAATGAGTTTTGTAAACATCTTTTAAACCACTTTAATCCCCATAGTTCTGAGAAGTAAAGGATTAAGTTGCAATTTACCTTACACAACAACAAACTTAATATTATTCATATTCCGTGCATTAAAGATATATCGAGCGACACTTGTTCATGTAATTTGTAATCATACCTAATTGTGCAAAAATCTTTTTTCGGCCGCCGTTTGTTTAGCCGCATCGATTTTTGGGCTGCATGAAGTGAAATATGGTTTCCTCAGGGCATTGACTATGACACTTACTGTTGTAACCGTTGGTTTGTGTTGGAATTCTGGCAGGTGTTATTAGATGACAATAAGTACACCGATTGTGTAAATTTATTAGGGGAAGAGCATGTTGTTTTAAATGAGGGGCAAAATTGTAACGTTTGGCTACTGGAAGTTAGTTAAGGGAGGCTGTGTATGCAGGGGATAGCTGTACTGGGCAAAGACCAGGAAGTCATTTGTCAGCTGTCAGAACTAACAACAGATCTGGAAAGCTTGACCCAAAAATTTTAAACTTGACAGCTGAGTACAGCAATAATTCGTCCAGCAAAGCGGGTGACGCTACCACGCCTTTGCTAGGTCGTAACTAAGAAGTCCAGAGGTCTTCACGACCAAGCCCACGGACTGCAGTAATTAGTAACTTTGTCATCCTATCAAAGAGGAGACTTGTTACGTACAGGGGCCAATGGGAGCCGCAGTGTCGGTGGAGCAGCCAATAAGAAAATTTCGAAATTATTAGGAACTTTTGTTTGGAGAGCAGGAGAATCCAGGGCGCGAGGGTACGCGAGTCTTTTCCTTCACCCGAGGGTGGATGGTCGAAAGAACGTTTGATCACGCGTTTCAGGTTGGGGCGAGGGATTTCCAGGGTGCTGTGCCGTGTGATACGTCATAGTGAATCAGAACCATTGTAGTTGTAATAGAAGGATAGTCACACAATAAAGGAGTGTAATTTACGTGAAATATGTGTCAGTTACATTGACATAAAAATAAAGGGTTGCCGCCCGCGTGCGTCAGATTGCCACACGTCATATTCCTTGGGAGCAGTGTCTCGTGCTGCCGACTGGGACATACCCCGCAGTAGACGGCTACACTGTTTTCTGAGATTGACGCAGTTTAGCCTAGACGATATATAAGGATGTTTCTTAAAACCTGCTGCCTCCATCTTCATGGTTTGGGAACAGCTATTTTGCGGGGCTCAACGCAGTAATTTCCCAACTTTCTGCTGTTCAACTGAGGACGGAAGTAGATAACTCTCGAAAGGTAGTGGACAACGCACGAAGTCCGAAATAATAACCTGAATGCCACATAATTGTCAAAAAATTTTCAAAACTTAATTAGGAATACGACATGATATAACAACATGAGCTTGTTGCCATATAATTGCTACATCGTTTCACCTTGCTGCGTTATCATTCATCATTCAGGCTACCGTTGGTCCGTGGCGTCGCCAGAGGCTCTCCTTACATTGCTGCCAATGTGAACACCTGGAGAAGTCGACAAGTCGAGGAAACCCAAATCTGGTCTTTCTTTCGATTCTTTTAATTCTTCGTTCCTCGACACTATATCTTATTTTCAGAACAACTTATTTTGCCGGAATATTCTACCATGATGAAGAATGTACGCATCCAGTAGCACATAACTTCTAAAGCATTTCATTCTCTACACCATAAACAGGAAGACAGACTCATTTCTGAGTTCACAAATAAGTGGCGTAAAGTTATAATAAAGGTCAAAATGATGTATAAGACGAAAGAAACTTTTTAAGTGTGAGTTCGTACTACTATGCAGGGTATAGATAAAAGAATGGTGCGGTTTCAAAAGTTAACAAGAAATTTATTTCTCACCTTACACCGGCACAACGTACACCGTCAGCAGCGGCAAATGTCCAAGTTTCTCATGCGTTAATCACAAGCCTTCAATGTGTGCACCCTGGGTCACACGACACACATCCACACGGTAATCAAATTTATCCCAGACTCGGTGTAGCATGTCCGCTGTAATGGTCTGCAGTGCATGCGTTATCCGATCAC
>BLKM01000137.1:415539-554984 GCA_013340265.1 Coptotermes formosanus
CGGTGTAGCATGTCCGCTGTAATGGTCTGCAGTGCATGCGTTATCCGATCACTAAGTTCCTTGAGGGACATGGGCAATGGTGGTAGGTAAACGCTGTCTTTAACGCTGTTTACGTACCACCATTGCCCATGTCCCTCAAGGAACTTCGTGATCGGATAACGCATGCACTGCAGACCATTACAGCGGACATGCTACACCGAGTCTGGGATAAATTTGATAACCGTGTGGATGTGTGTCGTGTGACCCAGGGTGCACAAATTGAAGGACTGTGATTAACGCATCAGAAACTTGGACAGTTGCCGCTGCTGACGGTTTACGTTGTGCCCGTGTAATGTGAGAAATAAATTTCTTGTTAACTTTTGAAACCGCGCCATTCTTTTGTGTATACCCTGCATAACTACGATTCGTGTATAGTAACAGGATGTCTATGAAGCAAGTCGGCCCAAACCTTGACACTGGTGCTTGTACTGGGACGTGCCACTTTCGACTCTTGGCCAGGTTACAAACTATACTCTTTGATACTTCTGGTGGAAACCGGTCTCTTCTGCACTTCTGCTAGTTCACCGTTCACTAATCACACTCCCAACATTCGACGCTGTAAAGTCTGGGCTATTGACAGCGACGTTAAATAAACAACACACAAAGACGCCATTCTCTGCACAGTACAGTCGGTTACGGTACTCATTTTCGTGGAGTATATCGGATAGAACTTTCGTGGTCTTCGTGTTAGAAATGAAAGTTTGCCGTCCGTAAGATTTTCAGCCAAGCTTATAAACAGACTAACCAACTATCTGCCTCCATGAAGCGGAATCCGTCTTCAATAGCTACTAGTTCCTCGGCTAGTCAAGAACTTCCCTGCATTTTGTGCAATACGAAGGTTCACTAACATGCACAAAAGACCCAGCCACCTGTGCGTATCCTGAGCTAGATCAATGCAATCCACACCCCTGTTGTATTTCTTGAAAAGCAACTTTAACGTTATCAAACCACCCCGTCCCCACCAGCAACCTGTATGCTCTTCTCGTCTCCCCTATAAGTACCACATGCTCTTCCCATCTCATACTTCTTGATCTGATCGTCCGATTAATGTTTGGTAACAGGGCTGCGCCATGGCTCAGGCGGTTAGCCGCCGGCCTCCCACTGCGGATATCCGGGTTCGATCCCGGGTCAGTCCGTGTAGGATTTGTGATGGACAAAGTGGCAGTGGGATGGGTTTTTCCCCGAGCACTTCGGTTTTTCCCTGTTAGTTTCATTCCACCGGTGCTCCACTATTTAGGAAAGGACAAAAAATCATCATCATCATCATCATCATCATCATAGGGTTGCACAAGAAGGCTTAAGGCTGCGGTGCGTCCGTAGCGTCTGCTGCGGAGCCCTCCCCTCTAAAAAAATATTTGGTGAAGAATACAGTTCATGAAGCTCCTGTTAATGTAATCTCATCCGGTCCCCTGTTTCGTCGTCCTTGTTAAGACCAAATATTTTCCACAGCACCTTATTGTGAAGCACCCTCAGCCGCTTTTGTAGTAACGATACAATATTTTACAGACACACATACACGTATACTCTGCACTTCTTCCAACAGGAAAGGCTGTGTTTTTAGTATTCCTAGTGTAAGTGTAGGTAGAAGCAAAGTCTTCTTCTTGGACTGATTGATCCTTGTGGATGGGACCCATAGGCTCTACCGAAACGTCGGAAACAAACTAATAACCTATGCCCCGTAACGTCCTAGAAGACTGAAAGCCTTCACTTAAGGGCGTGCAACACATCTAAACATTTGTTAGCTCCGTGGCTGAAGCAGGGAAAGCAGAAATGCAAACGAATATATGGAACGCGTTGTACGTTCCTTGTTTATATTTTTATTGTGCCCTTTTCGGGTAACGCATGATTAAATATACAAATAATTTTGAAATATTATTTATTTTGCCCTCTATGATGTTTTGTGTACGTGAGTGTTTTTCGGGCCATAAAACTGAGATTTTACGATTTTTCTCTGAACGAGTTTTACGACGGAGAACCTTTCCTCTCTCAAACGATAACAGCGAAAGCAGCTCTACAGCCACACCGCCCGCGCCCGCACGAAACTGACACTTCGACACTTTTCTGATTCCATTGTTCTTCAAAGCGCGATCCTTCTTCGCTTTAGAGAGGAAAACTATAACCCACGTAAGATAAAGGTCAAAGCAGAATTTCGTCTTCTTTCATTAGCTTTCTTTTCCACCCAGACATCATACTTTTATTAGTCGATAAAAATATTTTTATTTCTGCTCACTAAACAACAAAAGCCTCGCCCATTGAAAAGAACCGTTTTTATGAAAGCACTGTACACTGCTATTACGTTAATTCATTCAGGTATTACTTTCATGGCTTACTACACCGGCCAACAATAAAAGAGTAGTTTATAATGGTTAAAATATGTACTGAATGTATTGTAACCGCGTTGGAAATGAGCACACAACACTTAAGGAAATGAAATAAATATTGGCTCTCAAATATTATGATGTAGAAACAACATAAAGATGTCCGCACGTATGCCATAAAGACATGCTGGGCAAGGAGATGCAGCTCCACTCATTCTTAAACCCGGTACTGTATGCGAGTGAATGTTCTGCTTTATTCTATGGAGTAGAGTCCCCAGTATCTGTTGAATAGGAGGTTAGACAGGCCCCAGAGGCAGTCCGGAAGATTTGGAGGAGTCACAAACCTCTTGCCTCTTGCCACCAATCGAAACACGATTTATCGGTTGTTCAGTCAATATCGTAATTACTACCAACTACAATATCGCGCCTTCCAAAGTAGAAGTTCGTAGAAAATTTACAAAAGAAAATATTTGGGTCACAGTCTACGCAAAGAACAGGAGGCTGAAGAGAATTACGTAACGATGAGCTTCACTTCTACTCTTCACCAGATATCATTAGGATGATTACAACAAAGATAATGAGATGAGTGGATTGCGTGACACGCAAGGGAGAGAGAAATGAATGTAGAGTTTTGGTAGTACAGCATTAAGAGATCAAATGGAAAATCAAGTCGCAGGTGAGAAGACGGTATAACATAGATCTCAAGAGAGAGGACGGATCACGGAGTGGATTGAATTGGCTCAGGATAGAGACCAGTGGCTGTTTTAGTACTGTAATGAGACTTTGGGTTTTATTAAACACGGGGAATTTGAAACATTAAGCCTTTACTGGCTTGTCAAGGAAAACTCTTGACAAGAAAGTCTTTCTCCCCCCCCCCCCCCATACAATAATTCTGCATAGGACTTACTAGGTTGCCAGACACCCACATAAAGGAATCATTTAAAGCTCCTTCTTTCTACTCACAGATTATGTTTTGGGTTTACTTAGGATTTTGAAGTTGGTAGCACTGAAACAAAAATCAGTAGCTTTTGACTGTCCTAGATTCGTGATAATCAGCGAGCTTTATGATTATGCTAAAGTTAAAAAGACGCTGGTACTGGCTTGTGTAAAAGTTGCCTCCTAAAACAGTCTGCACTGAAGCTAGCGTGAAAGCAAAAAGAAATTTAAGAAAGACATTGTGAGGCAAACAAGGCAGTGGAATAAGGATATCTCTGTTAAAATCCAGCTTCGGGAACGGACACGACGGGCGGCGGCCATGTTACGTCTTCTATGGCAGCGACGACGACCGCGGTGGTTGTGGCTGGGAGGTATAAATCTTCCTAGTATTACACCCAGACACGCCCTCCCCACTACGCACCTGCGAACTCAGATCTGTTGCACCTTTATAGTGAAGGAAGCTGCACCAGGACCTTCTTCATGTCGGCAACAGACTGATGAACCAGCAGCCAAGTACACAGGCCATGATAAATCTGGTCTGACGAAGCGCTCCGCACCATGTTAATGGAGCTCCATATTGCTGCAGAAACTTTGCGAATGGATATGCTACCCTTATAATAATCGTCTGGGTTGTTCTCACAGAGAAGAGTGTGTTGGACAACAGGGTACTGGGGAGAATATTTACTGTTGATCAGGAGCTTTAAAATTGCACTTTCACTCACTAGGCATCCTTGGGTCGAATAAATAAAGACGAGATAAAAGACGATTGAAACACATGCGGAAAACATGAAAACTTTACACAGGATTTTAGCTTTAAAACCTGCTGGGAAGGAAATAAAAATTTGAAAGATAGTTGGAAGAAAGAGATCCTAATAAAAGTAGGCTGTAATGGCCTGGACTTGATTCGCCTCCCTCGAGAGAAAAATGAGTGCAAATTCGTTGTGAACGTGGCAATGAACTTCCGGATTCCTCACACGGCAGAAAGTTTCTTGTTTAACTGAGTTATTTAAGGATTTTCAACATAGCCCTTTTAACTAACCTGGGCTTAATGGTCTCTAGATTGACGGATCTGGCCTCTCAAGCCTTCTGATGAATTCCAAAGGCTATATCACACACACGGTGACAAAGCTGGCGTGTGAAGCAAGTTCGTGAATTATGGAAATAACATCTTCAAATATCCAAAAGAATGGTGTGACGTACAAAATAACAACAATGTTTACATCTTATAGCTGCTGTTGGTAAACTTCAAAAGGCCGATTAAAAGTTGCCATCGTGACCAGAAGTCCCCTGGAAATATGCATTTGTAAATGTTCACAGCAGTTTGTAACTCCGATCATATTTCCTTTTGAGGTGACGGACCAGTTTTCTGATTATATGGCTGGATAATTTAATTTTGCAAACGAAAATATCCCTCAAGATTCGTGTCTCAAACACATACGGACGCAAATATACATGCATAAATTAAACATAAGTTCAACACCTCTCAAGGCTACTTCATTAACAAGGCAGAGATAAAGTAACGACATCAGTTCTCACATGCTTGCTAAGTGGCGGCTTGACACTGAAAAAAATGCCCTTCATATTCGACTATTTCATAAGATCACCTGAAATATTTATTCACAGCTGTTTGCAGGTCATGCTATGACAGCTATTGTAAAGGTAAAGGCGGTACTTCATATGGACAGAAAATATGGTTTCCTGCAGCCAATGGCGCTTGAACTGAGTATGTAGAGAGGGTCTACTCAGAAACAGAAGGATTCCCTGTGCTTAAATATTTGTCATATCAGACATTATATATAAGGGAAGTTAGGTATAACTCCAAGTTTTCGTAACCTTCAGTGCTAAGTGGATGTGAATATATAGCTACACGCTCCGACCCATTTTATTCTAGGAACTGCGCTTCGGTACCTTTTATGCAGGAGGCTGTGTGGCCCCAAACGTGTCTGGTTATAGTGGCGAAGAGAAACCCTTCCAGTCGACTCTTTTCTAAAACTCTTTTTAACATCCCTAATGCATAAGTTGAATGTACCAAGAATAAGACACAGTCATGGGACAATTTGTCGCATTTCTGCAGTATGGTATTCTTCAGTGTAAAGCAGATCCTATTCTGCGAGGCTTTGTACTGCGCTGGAATAATACAGGATGCTTAATATGCAACAGGACAAACGTTAAAAAAATGTTTATATCTTAATAGTGAAGAATCTGTTATAGCGAATCAAAATTCAATTCACATCCAGTGTGTTTGTTCCCTTCACCTGCAGCATTAAGAAATATTAACAAACTCCATAGAAACTTAAAGCGGAGGAATGTGGTGTGTTCTCCTATATGAGGTGCACCTTATACACACATTTCATGCTGGAGACTTCAGGGTACGATGTTATAATGACATATCAAATGTTAGTTGAAACAACGAGAACATTAACAGCACACGAAAATATATTACAACACAAGACAGGCTGCTAGGGGCTACTCTTGAGCTCCACGCAGTCAGTTCGCAACAGCACATACAACACCGTTCATGCTGAAACGCACAGTGTGCCCTTTCGTGTTTTCCCAAATAATTAGCTGCCTCTATGGAGCAAGTCATTCTTCAGACGCTAACGATTCCTCGTCTAGTTACGAATTTTCCCCATATTTTATGGAACAGAAAGTGTCTTGCCATGTCCACAAAAGCCTGGCGCATCTTCTTACCAAGGACCAGATGAGTGCCCTACAATCCTACCACTTTAAAATCCAGTTTAATATCATGATCCCCTCTACGCCTAGGTCTTCCAAGTGGTCTTTTTCTGGTTTCTACACGAAAATCGTGTATGCAGTACCCACCCCCCCCTCCCCCTCCCAATACGTGCCATGCATCTCACCCATTTCAGCCTCCTTTATTTGGTGACCGAAATAACGTTTGATGAGTACGCATTATAAAGCTCTCCTCTCGCGGCTTCCACCAGTTCCTGTTACTTCCTCTCTCTTAAGCCCGAATATCTTCTTCAGTGCCCTATACTGGAATCAGCCCACGTTCTTCCCATAATTCGAAAGACCAGTTTTCCTACCCATATAAAATAGCAGAAAAATTTTATTTCTATATATTTTAATCTGTACTTTTTCAAATAGAAAACAAGAAGAAAAAATCTGGATCAAATGGTAACAGGCATTCTTCAGTTTCAATCTGCACTCAGTTTCTTCGTTCATGCAATTTTTATCCTTTAGTGTAATTCCGAATATTTAAATTCTGCCCAATTTTTAAGGAACGTATTATTATTCTTCTTAGCTATCTGCCAAACAATAAGTTACAAGTAAATTTTTCTGCGTTCGGTAATGAATGTGTGTAATGTATAAGTAAATCAGACTATGGTAAGAACGTTCCATATTTTATATTCACACCATGCACTGTCTTGGGTATAAATTATCACAAACCAACTAATGCACTTCATTCACATTAAACTGTTCAGAAACATACTTTTCTGAACAATTTAATGTGAATAAAGTTCATTAGTTTGTTTGTGATAATTTATAACTTTCCATATATTGAAGATTTCGTAAATAACAGAAAAATTTATTCCAAACAATATCCACTCGAGTGTTTTTAATTTTTATATATCTATCATGGAAAAACCAGTGTCTGTTTGTAGGCTTATATCAGCACAGGGAGGTCATAAACAAAGGAACCCTATTATAAAATTACCCACAGAATCACGTATCAGGATGTTGCGAAATGCCACTACCTGGTCCTCACGTGCTTACAAGACACTAGCTACATATTAGCTGTGATGTTATGATTGAGACTTGGAAAGAAAAGAGAATAACGAATATTAGGCACAGTGATTGCTGCAGTAATTGTTTTCTGAAAGACACAGTCTTGTAAACAGGGCGTAAGGACTTGTTTGCATCGTAACCCTGCTTAAGCACCACATCGTTCAAAAGATTTAAAAAAGTGCAAAACATTTGTTCATAGTGCTTGAAAAAAAAACTGAACCCAAAGAGTGAAGCAGCGCAGAAAAGGGTTCTGTGACCTTCAACCCCACAAGTCCTGTCAGAATATAAAAGTACATTTCTTTCTTCATGTTCTCCGATTTCCGAAAGACCCAGACTTCTCCCCATGGGTCTAACTGTTTAGACTAACTTTGAAGTTTAAGACGAGTATGGAGGCTTGGTGGATAGGAGGAAACCCTAAGTAACTGGAGAGGAGAAAATTTTTCCACCAAAAAAAAAACTCATGAGGAATGACCCGGTCTTGGGCCACGGCGGTGATAGGCGGTGACTAACACCTTAAGACGTGACACGGCTATATATAAATCGTGGAATTTATCTAGATAGTACATAACACTTCATTTCCAACATCACACAGAACCCACGTCTCTATTATGCAGAGCAGCTTCTTAATGATATAGGGGAAAATAATCGCTATTTATTCTGATAACGTTCGAAACGCGTATGCCTAACGAAATGGCCAAAATGCGTACTTTCGTTTTTAAAGGAGATGATACGAGTAGTGCAGTCTAAACTTAAAGGGTTAGCTTGTGTCGTTACAACACTACATCACCAAGGAAAAAACTTATGAGACTAAAGTTATATGTTTCACACACAGTTTACTACTGAAATGCAAAACTGGGAAAAGAATTGGTTAAACGCATAGCCAATACAGTGTGAAAAAAAAAAAAGCAGGATACTGAATAAGACGTAGGAATGCAAATCACTGGGGCAAAGAAGTCCCTTAAGCCCGAAGATAGGTCACGTCTACAACAGGAGGACTTAGGCGCGGAGAATTAATCTTGATCCTGTTGGTCGTCATCGTCGTCGTCTGTGCTGGTTGTGGTGGGGGTGGTATAGTGAACAGCAGGTGTCACGAGTTATGCGACTCATTCCGTGAGGCCATTTCGAAAGAAGCCATGAAAAATGAAGTGACAAAATTGCACCAGATAACTGTAATGGAAACAAGAGTGTTCAAGATACTGTAGTAGGAAGACAACAAAGTTTCGAAAGAAAAATCTGCTTCCACGTTCAGGATACGAATGATTTTAAAAGCCGTTTTTCAAGGGTACAGTGAATGTAGACAAGATGTCTAGATGGCTAGTAAACCAGAAATAGGAGAGGGTAAAATAGAAAAAAAGTCCCGAAGAAGGACTGTTCTAAGAGATGACTGGGGCAGCAGAGTCCTCTGAAACAACGGCAGTTCTCCACCAGAATACAGGGCGTTTCGGAACTCAGTAATCGCTCCAACAGAACATCCAGTGCCGAAGAATTTTATCTCACTCACGTAATACAGCGATATTGGACTTCCTACTAAAACGTAACCTTTGCAACCGATTGCTACAAGCTAGGCAAGGGCACAAATTCAACCACAAGGAAATTCTTACAATCCAGCAAAATAAACACGTCCTTCGAGCAGAATCCTTTTGCAGAAAATAATATTCCCCCAGATATTCAAGAAATTTCCCATTTTTACGGAACCCGCAAGTTAAGTATCTCTCACTACAGCTCTACATAGGACCTCTTTTCTGCCAACCGAATCCAGTCCACATCCGCACACACTAATATGAATATCCAATCTCGCATTATGGGATACGCGGTGGCACAGTTGGCTGATTAATGCGCTACAAGCTGGAAGGTCGCGGGTTCGATTCCCGGTGGGGTCATTGTGATTTTTCATTGACATTCCTTCCGGCCGCACTATGGCCCTGCGGTCGACTCAGAAAAGAATACGTGGGATATCTGCTGGGGGAAAAGGCAGCCCGTGCGTAGGGCTGACAACCTCAGCACTTTCGTGTACCGATTGTGTAGAGGCTGTGACAGCCGTAACCTCCTGGAGCCTTCAAGGCCCGTACAGGCCTGCAGTGGGTCAGCTTTTCATAATATGCTCCATAATGTTTTATACATACCTACATAACTTTATGGGGCACAGTCCTTCTAAAGAAGCTAGTGGGATTAGATCTAGCCAAGAAATTCCCGTCATCTGGAAACTGGAAGGCAGTTACCATGTTTACGGGAGACCGCTACTTGTCCATTTCCCGAAGCAGATGATCCATTCCACTCCTCATCTTATTTAAGGGTCATTTTAATATTATTCTTTCTCCCCAAATCTTCATCAACGCATGGGCTGCTTAAGCCCAAAACGTGCTTGCAACAATGCAGTAAGAATTTAATGTTTGTACTTCCTCTTAAGCTGTTTAGTGCGATCTGAGTTTGTAAATTCTCTTCTTTTAAATGACCTTGAAAAGACGTTGAGAAACACGTACGAACAGTACTAAAGTTGGTGCCTTATTGGTCACACTGCTTTTACTTTTGTTGTGAACCCGTCTACTGTTCAGTCATGCTTTACTTCCAGGTAGCCAACCAACACAGATTTTCTGATGAGCAGCTTGAAATTGAGAGTGTTTCCTTGATGTGCAAGTATATCCTTTAGCCTAAACCCTTCCATTATCGGAAGGTAAGAGGAAAGCTGTAGGTAGGTTGTTTCGTGGTGAATTAATGGGTGAAATGGTAGCAGAGAAATTACTACGTTAGAAGCTATAATTTTTAAAAAAGATCACTCTTTCCAAATACACTGGGATGGACAGTGGCTTTGAACCAAATAAATTTGTAAGCAGATGTTGATTTCTTAATCGTTCGGAAACGCACACCTGTTTCCTCAGACTTTTTGCATCGAATTACAAAGCTTCTGTATTTGGCATAGTGCATGATTAAGGTAATGCTAATAGAGACAAGCGTATGGGAAGACACTGGCATAATCATTGTGAAAACATCCCAATGAAAACAAGTGAAGACACAAATATTCGCATGAAAGTACAATTAATAACCTCAACAGAAATACACAGACATTGGCTACGTGTTTCTCTCTGTGTCTTGAACGCAGACTTAAGTACTGTACAATCAAAATAACAGTAGTTCGACGAGAAAGAAATGAGAGACAAGTGTAGCTTATACTTCGAAATACAGAGAGCAAAGTCTATAGAAACAGAGAAGAATCACTTACGCTGCTTCTAACAACAATTGCTTAGCCAGATTTTATCAAGAATTATTAAAAAAACGGTAAAGTTGTGGGGGCTAGACGTGTAGCTACACTTATTCTTAACCTCGGCACTAGATGGAGATGAGTGGTCAACTTCAGACCCCGGCCGCTTTAGTTTCAGAAGAGAAACCCGGTACCCATTGAATAGGAGAGTGGGTGGGTCTCAGCCAGTCTGTGCCGTTTTGGAGACGAGATATCTCACGCTTCGCAATTCGCTCCTTAACCCTTTAAAGACGAAGCGTATCTGTTTTATATAAGGACTCAGTGCGTACCGCGCTGTAAACACTCTCCACTTCGGTTATAAAAACCACTCTCTTAATGTTTTATAAGGCAAAAGTTGCTGTTTGTTCTGAGATCCGTACAAAACACATAAACGCAATGTAGGCACCACGTAGAATTGTTTAATGTTAAACTTGGTCTATGTAAGGTTACCGCTAGGCTTTAAAAGGTTAAATAAAGCTAAATGGCTATAATGATGTCACAGAAAGGTCTGCATACACGTGTATTTATATCGAAATGAGACTTGTAACCTTCATACACTACAGAGAATATGAAGGCTATAAGACTGCTGGAAGTGATATTTTGAAATCATAACTTTAGGTTTTCCTTCTGGATTGTGTGTTCTGTGTACCTTCCATCTGCCGCTGAACTCCAAGGAGACCACTCAGTAATTATGTGGTTTTGAGTGGCGTTCAGAACAGTTTATTTCCGTTGTCAGTTGGCGAGCTCATATTAGATTTTGACCCGTTGCTTAATAGTGTCACAGAGGACGTGTGGTCTGAGCAGCTTACATTCTTGGACCGCTAAGCACTGGGATCATCGGAACACTGTTGAAGTTACCTGAGGTACGCTGCAGTGTTCCGTCTTGTTCCGTAATTGTAAGGTATTTTGCAGTTCTCCGGAGCCAAATAACATTAAAAAAATTAAAACTCTATAAAGTTCCAACGATGGTATATCACATTTGAACTCGTTAACATTATGGACATTTTTCTTCGTCGGCCTCAATTCTCCATTCGTCAATAGTCACCTGTTTGCCAGTAACAATTCCAGGTGTGGCCTAAGTTTGACCTGCCATTTCATTATCACCACCAGGATGGTCCTTGTTGTGCTGTGACAGATTACGCTATCTGATGCCCAAGTGCAAGCTGTGACAACAGCGCTACATTCTTCTACCCCGCCTTGGGTCTTATGATGGCACATTTAGGCAGGGTCAAAGACAATCAAATCTTTGCAGTAACATAACGCTGATATCTGAAGCAAAGTTCTATATTTTACGAAATCTAAGGTCCAAAATTACTAATGAAACGCCTTTATGAGTAACTCCGGACCTCCGATCTGTCAACAGGTGAAAACTTAACCTCCGATATTAGCACATGCAGTACGTCCATACCGGCCCAGAGCCTATGCACTGGCGAGAGGAGTGCCTCATCCCATGTAGCACTCCGGCAACCCAGGCTCACCTCACGATATCTGCCGTCTCCTACAAAATAAAAGCGAGAAAGCCTGTTGTTTCATTTGATGCTGCTAGTTCACGGATATAAATAATAATCATTCCAAGCTATCACGTTCTCAACTGTTGTTTGGTCTCTTAATGTAAGAACTACCTTCCACCTCCTTCCCTGAAGCCTGTGTTATTCTCCCCGCCATAAATATCACAAGGAGGCTGACCTCGATGGCTGGGACCGATAAAATCCACCGTGAACTGCGCCCACCCGTGGCCAACTCGACAACTAAATCAATAGCCACAGCATCCTATAAATGATGAACGGTCCAACAGATACAATGCCCGCCCGTATAGCATGTCAAATACTGAGTTACGAAACGCGTTTCAAAATATGAGGGACCAAACCCCTTGATAGAGCTTTTGAAAGGGGGTGGAGTGAAATTCAAGAAAGAATATTCAAACCCGATATTCAAAAGGCTCTTTTTTTTGTTATTGTTTTCTATGATGTTGCCAAACTTTAAGAATCGACAAGACCGACAAGTGTATGGCGAGAAATTGTGTGCATATCCTTCGACAGATTACTGTTCAGAAATCGGCTGGTCCTTCTCTGATATGTTAGGAGCGTTTGCAAAATTGTGAAAAGCGACTATTACCTGCGTTAAGTCCGTCTGCCCGTCTGTCTGTCGTCCGTCCGCATGCAAAAACTCGGCTCCGACTGGAAGGATTTTCGTGAAATTTGATATTTGAGTATGTTTCGAAAATGTGTCGAGGAAATTCAAGTTTCATTAAAACGTGACAAGAATAACGGGTACTGCACTACACTGCACTACAAGCCGGAATGTCGCGGGTTCGATTCCCGATGGGGTCATTAGGATTTTTCATTGACTCAGTAATTAGTACCAGGAATATTTCCGGGGGGCAAAGGCGGCGGCTGGTGCGTAAGGCTGACAAATTTACCTAGAAATTCTGGAAGCCTCAACCTCCTGGAGCCCTAAGGGCCTCTCCAGGCCTGTAATGGGATAGCTTTACTAGTTACCTGTCTGTTAATTAGTGTCTATCCGACCGTAAAGATTTCCGCTTATGTGTCCTCAGTAGTTAACATTTTATTTTTATTTATATACCAGCTTAGACCCAGCCACCCGATATTGCCTGTACCAGGGTCCTTTGTTTTACAAAATCATTGCCTCTTGGTGGAATTTTAAATAACTCTTTATAACTAAATTCACAAGAATGAACATAAAAATCAAGACACTGAAAACCATAAATTCTAATTTATTTCTATAAATTGCCGTTCTCAGTAAAATCATACACCAAACAGAAAGAATTAAGTATGTATTAAACCCGTTTCTTAGTTTATTTTAGGACGTTCTAAGTCGGTTTACAGGCCTATAGAGTCAGTTAATCGAATGGTAGCGAATCGTTTGCTCGAACGGTAGTGAATAGATTGTTAAGAATGCGAATAAAGCCGCTGTGGCGTAATTTGAAGCAATATCTCGCCATTTTCTGCGCGCCAAAACGTATCAGGCACCTCCCTAACAAGTTTTGCAGTCCCAAGCTTGTCTACTTGCTCGTTGCTTATTGTTTCACCCAATAATTCGTATTCTCGAGTTTCTCGTTTCCTTACATGTGCTAGCATTTGTATCCTGATACATCCTAATTAGGACCGGCAATTACAAGCTGTAACTGCCAGTAACATATGATACTTAATTAGTAGGTACCTTGGAACGTTTCTTAGACATGAAGTACTGGATTGTTTTTCTTCCCCGTGCCTTCATTATAAATGCAAATATGTTCTGAAGAGATTCCTCGGTCCTTTGATATGAACCACAGAATGCTCTGCTAACCTATTTGTAGAAACATAAAAGTTACATTTATTCCATTCATTTGTACTATTCCACAGCATTATCTCTATATTTAAATAGTTATTTAAATATTCCATAGCGAAAGTTTTCTTTGTGATTAAGCTCGCCATTAAGAAGTAGGGTGGAATGGAGGTAACGACCCGCTCATTATTAAACTCGACGTTAGGGTGTAGTGGTGAGTGCCATTCTCTGATAGCTTTACTCCCGGTAGTCATTGATTTGAGAATCAGTGTAACCCAGAAGCCATCTATAGGCTGTGACGAAGAGAATAACCCCTAGACCTGCCTGGAATCGAACTTCTATCGTCCAGCTCGTAGCTAGTTACCTTCTGGCTAAAACATTTTCGTGTGTGACGTGCGTGCTAGTGAAAATACATTTTTGACGAAAGCGGAAAATGAAATTCACAGAAGGTGGGACTTCATTTTGTTCTTCACAGTCTTACCACAATAGATCTCGAAACGGTAGTTAAACACAAATAAAAACTCGGCCGAAACTTGATCGGCTTGTGTTAAAATACGCGGACGGAGGAGCATTAAAACGGAGCCAAAACTCAGGTTGCAGTGAGTCTGTAAATTCCTCACTTATACAGACACATAATTCTGGGGAACTTAGCTATACTTAAGAAGATTTGAATGTTGATACATTTTTTCATGAAGAGGTTACGGTGTTTAAATATTAGTCTACTTTTACATGGGAATATTACGTTGATAAGGAAATAGAGTTGTTGGAGTAATTGTGTTACTGTGCTTCAAGATTCGACTGGCAAGCAGAATACAAAACTGAAATACGCAAAACAATGTTAAATAAGAAATACCAAGTTTTCTGGAATGTTGTGAAGAACCTAGTGATTTCAACTGCAGAGTAAAAAAGTCTGAGATGCTGCTTGACCCCGAAGATAAAGGCACAACCTTTCTCAAAAAATGTCAGCAACTACTGACCATTCTACGGGGCATAATATCCCAGAACACTTGGATCTTCAGCAGTACCCCTGTGAGAACCTCATACGCCGCACCTTTAAATCAGTTGCAATCTATCTTTTGTCTTTAAACATAGTCCGTGACCAAAAAGGATAGGGTAATGTAAAATGTGCGGGAAACATTTAAGGAAACTTTACGAACTAGGAATTAAGCATATACCAAAAACAAAGAGTTATAGTGGCTGGGGTTGTAATTACAATAAATCAAACAAGGATAGCTAACAAGTTTGGAACGTAAGCCAAAATGTAAAAGAGAACTGAAAAGGTGAAACCTGCGATGGGTGGAATTGTGGCGAATGGAAACGGCTGTTAGCTTTGAACATTATCCGTTGACTTGAATTTTTTTAAATGCAAAATTTAAGAAAATTTAACTGTTATCGTCCATAAAGTTTCATTCTTTTTTGGGCCTTCGAAAAACAGGTAGTCTAAATCACTTGACTAGCCCAACAAGTTTACTTCATAATAAATGAAGGCAACAGATCCAGTTTCCGAAATTCCTGTGTTTTCGACAACATAAAAATCATTTTTATAATCCAGCATCTTCGGCAGAAACGTTGAGATGTATATGGTGACAAACTCGAATAAATGGGCAAGAAGAATAGGCAGCTGTCTACAAAGAGGCCACGGTAGACCGCAGGAATAAGGCGTATGTAAGTTACATTCAGACTTACTAGTGAGTATGATTGAAAAAAAAAACAACAATTTTCATCTTTTAGCGCAGCAGTCACCACTGTTTAGTATCACTCGCTCGGAAGAAATGTACGCATTTTCCCCCTTAGTACAGTCAATCTAGACGCACTTTCATGAATTCCGTTAGCTTTTCTTTATTGGAGTACCTGTTTATGTCCCTCAGAGCTTCGCCTGTCATTCAGAATTGGCCTTGGTATTCCAGCTTCACATCTTTGTAACGTCAAACACACACGCGCTGACCCTGATTTGGCATGCTTGGGGGTTTTGTTCAACATGACTGACGCTAATGCAAATAGCCAGTGTGGTTCATTATCTGTCAAACCAAACACACAACACTTGCTCTACAAAACAAGATTTATCCTATGAATATAAACAAAAGTGTGCTGCGGGCATTCATACACAAGACAGCTCAGTGCCTGCAGTTTACACACACAAACAGTCTCTTTAGAAACACATATCAATGGAGGTCTGTGTAAGGAAGACAGATTCAAACTAACTTTTCAACACGAACATTTGCCACATTCATGCAGATTGTTTCTCATTTAAGTAAGTCCAAACCATAAACTAAAATCATTTCGCGGTTTTACCACCTAAATATTTGTGTATCTCTTATTAACTGTTAATTGACTGGAAGACAGATGGCAGCAAGATCCCTAGCTTCATCATCCAACACGTGCAGCAACTCCAGTCTTGCTGCAATAACGACCGACTGACTGGCTTGCTATAGCCGACATAGCAGTTTTTTTGTCATATTGGTCTACTGGTGAATGTAGATTATAAGTAGAAGAGGCCATGGTGTTTGATCTTCCGTTGGTTTTTGTTTACGTTGTTTGTATTGTGTAAATGAACATCAAACAATAATAAAAAGAGCCTTTTAAAAGCTTGAAGCAGTACGAAGGAGAAGATCGGACAGGAAGAATATTTGAATTAAGATGGACAAGATAAATGAGTTTTAAGCTACTTAAAAACAATATACAAGAACTAAATTCGTCTGTTCACTATATTAAAAGACACGTCTCCATTTCTAATCATTAGTTTATTAGTACCGAATTTGTTGGATTTTGTGACAATTCCCTTTCTCTCGTTGCTTCTCATTATAGCCCCTTCAAAGGCCTGTGTGTTCTCCATGGTTACGATATCTGTTCGCGCAAAAAGAGTGTATTTTGCAATAATTGTTTACTTTCCATAAAATGTCCCTGAGACACGTACAAAACTCGTCGCATGACTTGTTGTTAAAATGTAACTTATGCCCAACCATATTTTTCAGTTGAACCGGCTTTAAATTGCAGGTATGCCACGTTTATAAGTGTGAAATTGTGAATATGACAGGTACTTCAAATTATATTGCACAGTTTATTTATTCAGAACATAGCCATTTCCTCCACTTTTTTCACTGACTGTGCTACAAAGAACACTCGTTACTTTCCCATTATGTGCCGAAATGTCACAACAAAATTGCACCAGTTTTAATACTTCAACTGGCTGGCACCAATGTAACACGTACTAAAATATGCTGGACATTTTTCATGAGCTAGTAGAAGCCAAACCTCTGAAATTTTGTCATTTTATTTTACGTACTATTTAAGGTGGCAAAAACCACCAAAGCATTTCGATTCTCCAGTAACAATGCCTTTGGATAGGACATACTGAATTGAAGCTGCAAATCATCCGACGATGTTGTGTCCTTTAAACCGAAGCAATGAAAAATACACAATGTCATACTGCTTCATATGTATACGTAATTAATTACTCTCAAGCGTGTAAAGTTCTTCAAAGTGCTGTTACCTCTTCTTGCACTCCTATTCACAGCTATTTTCCAGCAAATATAACAGCATTTGTCTTGTTTTGAATGACACAATCCTCGCAGCTAATCTGCTAACAGCTGACGTCTGAACAGCGTGAACAATTGACTGCATTTCAGTTGCAGATGTTCCTTTTCACTTCAGTACTTCTACGTTTCTTGGCATCATACTCGTGAAGGACTGAATGCGCCACAAAACTATTTCACTGAAAAGGTTCTAAAATGAACGTCTAATTATAAAAGGATATTTTGATTGCGAGAGATAGAATACTTAAATCCTGGAAACATTTGTACAATCTCTCTGCTAAGGCCAAAAGTGACGGCCATTCTGTCTCTTTGTGACACACACTTTTGTGTTGGGTGTCAACGTAACTACACAAGTGTTTTGGCGTTTTGGTTCTCATAGTATATGCTGAAAGGTTGTTGCAAAGTGTCAAGACGACCCGCTTGAAAATTTGTGGGCTGCTTTTGAGTCAGGCGCAGTTTCTTCATTAGACCACTGGCGCAGTCATGCTTCACGCAGTGTAACTGTCATGTACGTCAACAACATCTGCGTCATCACTTTTTGAGCCTGGTGGCACCAATTGTTTGGAGCTCACTGATGAACTCCTTGAATTTCGAACATTCTGTTTGCTGATTCTACATGTGCCTGCAGGCCTAACAATTTTTTTGTTAGCAGCTGGACCAGTCGTGCCTTGGAGACAAACTATGCATTAGTCTCGGATTCATAACGTACTTCCCCCCCCCCCAAAAAAAATTCTGACATTTTGCGTGAATTTGGATTTTCTCTTTGGGATATTTTTTAGAACAGCAGTATCTCTCAACAAGAGTGAATTGAAATTCGATGAATAAAATAAATAAATAAATAAATAAATAAAGCAGAACCAACGAAGGTCAGTTGTATTCACTACTCACAAACTGCCGTCACTGAAAAAACAAAACTAATAGTCTGACAGTGGGTTGGCGTCATGTGAGGAATGGAAAGCCCCTAGATAAAGCAACTATTGTACCTGCTCATATTACTCTTTGTATTAAAAATAGAGACGAAAATAACAGAGAGAAGGAAAAAACTGGGGAAATAATAACTTAATACGATATCTCGCTTTGATTTTAGGTAAAAAAGTACTTGCCGGTCCTTAATAATGACTTCTTCAGAAGAACTCTTGTACACTTTCTGCGGAGTGTTACTATAAGTTTCTTCACTTGGGACACGACAAGCGAGAAAAATTTGTAAGTATTTTAATTATTAGGCTTAGTTTCCATAATTACTGGAAGACCTTTTTGACTGGAGAAAAAGAAAACAGCAGCACTAACATTCTCAGATAAAACTCAAAATCGCTTCTCCTGAAGTTTCGACGTAGAAGTAAGAGTGTTCTTAAATACTTTAACAAAGTAAAATTCTGCAGACATTTGCAATAGGATACATTTGCCTCAGTATTTATTGAACCGTCGAGTGCAATTGTCTTTGGCCTTCGCAAATTTCTCCCTGGTACCACCGCTTTGTATTCTCCGCCTATCCTGAGCCATAAAAGTCCTCATTGTTCTCCGTTCCTGCAGTAATACCAAAGGTGAAATGGCTGAAGGACATTCGAAAATGCAGACGAATCACAGTAATATTGCTAGAGACCACTCGGAAGGACAGACTAAAAGTAAAGTGGCAAGAAGTAATCACATTAACCCTGAGAGCGCATTTTTCATGAGAGTTCGAATCTTCTGCTCCGCTTATACGAACTCCAGGATGAAGAGTTCTTAGCGGATGAGCCGTGAAGAACCTGAAACACTGTATTATTACCTTTCTTTGTGGCAAGATCGACTGCTAAACCCTGAGCAATTTCAGATTTTAAAAAAATCATGCCGAATATAAATTTTACGTCTCAAAAGCAGGGCTTGTCCTCGGCTCGCACCTGTGAAATATTTTACGTAACCACACAACATGGAATTCCCCCACAACTGCACAGCGCACCCTACCCTCCAGCACTTCTCCACAACAGAAAGTGAAAGGTGGCCTCCTGGCTAACATTAGGGTTACATTAGATTTGTTTACTTCTATGTAAGTACCAAACTTTTTGAAATTATATGAACTGTTGATATTTGCATACGTATTATAAATAAATTAAGATCTGCACTCTTCTGAGATATTACACAGCGTTGAATTCTGTGCTTGTACTTCTTGACCCTTGAAGATGGGACTGATAGGTTGTCCCGAAACGTCGGTCAGAACTACCACTCAGCGCTACGTAATACCTCAGAAAAGCGCAGATCTCATCAACATCACGGCAGAAGCCGTAAATAACTTTACGGTTTTGTTATATTTATTTTTTACTTACAGTAAGCCTATACTCATTTCCAAACGATTGGATAAGATAAGAGAATAACTGAAAGCTACAACTTTCCAGCGCACACCCGGTTTCAGAGTTAATTTTAAATAAGCTACTTTTTCTACTGGAAATATTTACACCCTTGTTGTAAAAAAAATTTACAATTTTTATTTTATTTTTTACTTACAGTATACAGCGCCAGGATAAGAAGCAAAAATAATAATTGCAACCTTCCTGCACACAACCTGTTTTAAAAGTAATTCAGACGAAGCAGGGTACTCCCAGACAAAACGGAATTACTTTAAATATCAGGGTATGTCCACATTCTTCAGAGCATCACAGTGCAGCATAAGGGAGAATAGCTGGCAGACATACAAATACCATTAAAATGAGGTGTTCTTCACATTTCACGTATTTATGACAAACACACAACTTTTCGAGGGTTGGCCCTCTCCCGTAACCTTATGCTTGATTGTCATAGAGATGATTCAGGACCCGAAAATAATATACGGTATATAATATACCAAAAAACACAGCGTACAATTCCCGACATAAGTAAAATGTAATGAAATACGCACTGTCAGAAGTGTTTAGAGAAAAGTAGATATACGAGTATATAGGCATACACATTTGACATTACCCTAATATATCCTAAACTAATGAACATAATACAATTCTGCACCCAGGGGCGCAGCCTATGAAAACACTGTTCGCACCAATAAATATTTAATACTGCTTAAAATACTGACTTCGATTAACCAGCCTACTATGACACTAGGCTAATTTTCGGAATCGTTTCTTAGAAACCGGGCACTACTGCTTTGTTCCATTTTCCTTCTAAATTTATCATTCATGAATCACTCATTATATAAGAGAAGCAGTAGAAGAAAAGTCGTTAAACAAAACAATAATCAGCACCACGTTGTGGGTCAGTAACAACAATATTAGACTTGTATTCACGTGTCCCTCCCTCAGTCCTCCAAGCAAACGCCAAAACCCGACCTCCGTTAGACCACGAGAACCTCTTCCCAAATTCAGTCTGATTCAACATCGGTCATATTCCATCCTATCTCCGATGCTCCTACGCAGTCTCAGATACTAACGGGTCTTAAAACAGACGACAAAAAAAACACCAAATTCTTGCATGATACGTTTTGATTGTGATTGTACCCGGCATCCGTAACCAGAAGAGGAAAAACAACAGGGAGAAGGAAAGTTGCCCCCTCAGTGGTCATCATTTGGTCAATAATAAATCTGTCAGTTGCAGAGTTTCAGATTCCTCTCGGTCATGAAGCTGGACGCTTTTTGCCTACAGACTTCGTCAACTGTGGCAAGCGGTCCACTGGCAAACGAACGGAATGTCTGCAGCCGGTGAGATGCCTCATGTCCTTTTCTTGTTTTCATGTGTCGTAACGTAAACCCGGCCGCGTAGACTTAATCAAGCAGTTTAGATTATTGTCTTTTCGGTCAGCGTTTTTATTCTTGTGTTGCGTCTCGTTCTTTTAAACATTTTAAAGGACATAAAATGAAGTAAACCTGTACTGATGAGTGGTGTCTCTTTGATAAACGAAGAATCCAGCGCCAGATCTGCAGCAAGAAATCACTTTGCAGAGATTTTGGTAGTCACTCACTCTTCAGTTCCGAGTACACTTACTGTTCATGTTCAGTCAAACGGGATAGAGTCAACATCACCTTCGCAAAGTTGGCAGTTCCGAATGTACTTAACTGTTCATATTCGGTTAAAGCAGATGTAGTCAACAACGTCTACGCATTGTTAATTTGAATCAATTTGGATGAATTTTTTTAAGAAACCACAACTTCCACAGTAATGTAATTTTCAAACACATGTTACGTGGATATTTCTCTCTACCAGCAGAATTTTTTACAGCAATATACCTATTTTAACGTCTTTTAAAAGGCAATTTTAATTTCCTAACATCGTGGCACTTCATAAAAGTACCGAAGAAATATACGAAAACCCTTTGAAAATATTCTATCTCGGCGCCGCGTTGTAAACTCAGACACTCTCGGATATTAAGCCGCCGTCCTGACCACGTGACTTAAAGTGTGGGTTTCAATGTGGTATTTGTAAATCGCGGGTACCAATTTACGTTAAATCATAATATTCCGAAGACAGGCTTCATGATACATTATGCCAGGGGTGCCCCTATGGCGGGTGACACCCACACCAAGCAGAAAGCGCCAGATAACAGTGGCATTCAGAGAGTACTCCAGAATTGCGGGTCCTCAGCACAGAACTTTTCTGATGCAACAATTATGGCGCCTTGAAGTTCGAGGTGGCTCCTAGATTTGCGGAAATAGGTGGATCCCTGCATTAGTCTATTTTTGGAAATTTTAGGTGTAATAACTTTAGACTTATTCGAACACATCCATGTTTGCTGTCCTCCGTTTGTTTCACAAACTGCCACACTCAGACAAATAATACGTCATCTTAAGAAATTTCATTGTACCAGGCCATCTTTCAACGCCCAGTTAATATAATCTTGCAAACAAGGTAAGACGTGGTCATAAATCTCCATTTAAATAATCCACATCAACACAAGCTAAAGTCAAAAAATTCATGGTCACTGCAGACGTTAAAATTGTCACACGGCAGCGAATTATACCCTTCAGACCATTAACAAAATTTATCTTCTCTTTAAATTAGTCCTGGAAGGTAATTAAATTTTAGAAATATGGTATACAGAAACTGTTTAGGACATGTCACTAGATAAAAAGATGGAACTACAGTTTTAGAATAGGTGTCGTATTCGTATAGTGTCCTGACATGCAGTGGTAATGAAAACAAGACACGCACACGTTTAAAAAAGGGCTGAAGTAGGGAAAAAGAAAAGGATGTGCATTAGACACAAAAATGATAATAAAGATAGAAGAAACTTAATCTTGTTTCTACTTGGACGAGCGAAACAGAGAGAGAGAGGGGGGAGAGAGAAATACTGGAACGCGAGAAATGTTGACGAACAGAGTCATTGAGGGACCGCTGCATTCCTGGACTAAACCTAAATGAGACAACCTTCTAATTAAGCTCTGAGTGGAGAAGAATCATAATCAGGCAAACAAAATTAACAATTTGATAACTGCTTCCTTCCAAATGCTCAAACAGATATTCTGGTTAGCACTGTATTTACCCCGACATTATTTAACCCTTTAAAGACCAAGAATAACATGAAGTACATTTAAAACCTAAAGTACATTTAAAGATACAGTTCGTACCGTGCAGTAAGCACACTGCGTCTCAGTTATAAAAACCAGTCAGTTCATGCTATTTAGAAAAACAGTCATTGTACTGAGACCCATACAAAACATAAAAGGGCACTTTGTGGGAAGAATGTGTAATTTTTTAAAGTTAAAACTGATGGTGCGCGAAGTAACCGAGAGGATTTTGGTTAATTAACCAACTTGTAGATCCTGAAAAACAGATTTAATCTGCAGTTTGTCACACCGTAGTGTTATGTGGTGCCACAGCTGTAACGTTGTTTGAAACTGCGATAAGAATAAAAAACAGTATAACGCAGATCTTTGGCTAGCAGTGATAATTAACTTACATAGAACTGAGAAAATCATAATCGTTCCTGCATTTTGAATAAAAAGTTAATAAAAACCACGTAAGTGACGCAGGAATACACGGATTCCGTTTGTAGTATCCGTCAGTATGGAAGCTCTATCACACAGAAAGCCTAGATCCGCCATGAGATCCTGTGCTCAAGGAAAATGATGGGACACTATCAACATATCCCATAATATGTGTTGCTTGAAGCTAAACTTGTTCATAAGGCACGTCTTCCCCTCTTTCGCCAACGTCTATGGAAAAAATATAAAATTTGAGATGCCTGTCCACTGGAAATAGAGTTCCAGCCTTTTCAACGTTGGCACTAGATGCAGGTTTGGAAAGGCGAAAAATTTTTTTGCACTTGCCGGAAATTCCACCCCAATTCGTCGGTCGTTCAGGTCATAGTCTGGTCACTACAGCCGTGAATTTACGTCACTTGTGACTCTCAAAACTCTACAAACCTACAACAGCACTGTAGGATCAGTAACATGCAGATTAGAATAAACAACGCTTTTAATCTAGGACGGCTCTGAAGTACTGTTAAGTTTAAGTATTGCAGACTTATTATAAAATTACAGCACCTGTTGTGTTTAAATTTTGAATGGGCCAGCAGGATATCTGGAAACTTTCAAGAACAGTTGTTAAATTCCTACTGGGGTTCACGCACGCTAACTTCAATTACATACCAGAATTAAATTACGTAACAGAAACTGTACCAACATAGTATAAATAAGCACAGTGTGTGTGTGGATTCCAGGTATTCAGTTCGCACATCGAAACCAGTGAAGCACGATCTGCAGTACATTCACAGCACATGCCTATATAACGTGCTTCACATAAGAAAAAAATCGAAAGCCACTTTCCCGCCGACAGCTGATTTAGATTAAATTTGGCACGAGAGGCATAAATACCCTCTAAATTTTGTCAAACTGTTCTGATTTTCGTAAGGTCAGCTGCATTGTAAATACTGCTTTCCCTAGGAGCGTTAATGCATTTTCTATGTGTAACAGCATTTTGTGTCCGTTGACAGATTTCGATTAAACTTCGTATGGAATTTAAAGTTTACAAGCATTACCATATGTATGCCAAAGATTGTTCTTCAGTTTAATGCATGTGGAGGCCACTTTTACTCGAATAACTATTTGACCTTTTTATATGTATCACTGAACCGTTGAATATATATACTGATGAAGTACACATAATGCATGTATAGAATTATTTGAGTATTAACACGAGTCTACCGATCCCAGTGGCCGCGCGGTCAAAGACGTGGGTGTGCGGCCGCTCGCTTGCTGGGAATGTGGGTTCGAATTCCGGCGGGGACATGGATGTCTGTCTCTTGTGAATGTTGTGTGTTGTCAGGTAGAGGTGTCTGCGTCGGGCTGATCACTCATCCAGAGGAGTTGTACTGAGTATGGTGTGTCTAAGTGTGATTGTAAAGCCTCGATAATGAGGACATCTTGGCCCACTAGGGGCTGTTGCGCCATTGCGAAAAAAAACTTGAGTTATTGTGATAATATTTTTCTCAGGTCCACGTAACGGAAGGTTCTGAATACACTTTGGGTCTGTGGAATGAGACTTGCTTGTAAGATATGTATTTGGAAGAGGAGGTAGGGAACCATAACATATACATCCTACGCACTGTAAAATATTTGCTTCAAAGCGATTGATTTCAAGAATAATATTACTGTGATAACAATAATCGTCTTTAGCTCTAATTCGTCTTACCTCCCGCTACCTGCTGCCCGATTTACGACTCACTGCACGTAATAACTAGACAGCTAACAGGCGTCATGCGTAAACGAAACACAGCTTTCATTAATGCCACCTTCGGGGGTTTATTTGAACCTCCTTTCAGTGTAGTTTGCTTCTCAGAATAAACATCTTTTATTTTCTTCAACATCGTTAACACTCTTCCGTAATGGAGATCCCACGTGTTCCTGGAGATACAAACATTATTTAGATAAGCATCGCCCTTCTACTACGCATAAAAAGAAGACCTGTTTAAGTACTAAGATAAGAACATTTCTGTTAACAATGAATCAGGCTTACAAGGGAACATGTGGCATTTTATCGTACCAGTATGGTACGTCATTCTAAATCCATAAACCTAATGCGTTGCCCTTAGGAGGCAGTCAACTCTTGAAAGCTCCCGCTTTAACACTAAAATCTCTGCAGTTTGCCCAGATAGTTTATTTAGGGGTCTCTTACGTTTGTCACAATACAAAGGCAAGCAGTATCGGGTCCTTATAATGGGTCCTTATAATGTAATGTAAAGCAATTTTGTTTTATGCTTCACTAGAGTTGCGGTGGTGGGTAGAGTTAATTATGCGATATGTGGAGCCGGGACTACGTAGTCGGCAGCACAGTGGTTAGGCTATGGGACTGGACAACCGATTGATCTTGGTTCGATTCCCAGCAGGAACAAGAAATTTTCTCTTCTTGAAGGTGTACAGACGGGTTCTGGGACCCCTGCCTAACTTCCTAATCAGCTGGTACTGGGAAGGCTTTCCCTGGCGGTACAGCGGCCGGCGCGTGAAGCTGAACACTTGCTTCCGTTCACTATCGAAGGTTACAGTGAGCTAATCTACACATCTGCTCTCCTCATATTCATTCATAGCATGCATTGGGGCAACTTTGCATTTTACCTCCAAATTTACTGAAATCTTGTTTGTTCATAAATTGGTAGAAGTGGGTTGATAAATGTCGTATGTTGGCAACACCAACAACATAAAAAGAAAAGAATTTGTGAAGAGACTTGCGGTGGTAGTGGCAGACAAGGGAACCTTCATACCTTCTTCATATCTTGATGGCCATTAACAAACAAACAGTGTCACCAATAAATTGTGCTCCTTGGCCGTGAGCTAGCTTGTATTCACTGAATAGCCGCCCTAGTCTGGCTCTCAACTTACATACTAAGGCGTCTGTACCGCCGCCCGGATACAGACACTTGTCAGAATTCCGTAGCATGGCAGGGGTGACCCCCAAACTTACCGGAAGAAAATAACCTCAGCGTCTTAAAGAGGCTGCCAGAAAGCTAACAATGCCACAAGGGTAATGTGGAATAGAGATGCATTTCAACACATCCTTAACCTAAGCAACACATGGAATGGACAAGCAGGCAATACATGGTACAGTATTCTGCCACTTGCACCTGTCGTATATTACGAGTAACACTGTCCCGTGCATAGTTCTGTCTAATAGTCACAAAACGAACAACATCGTCAGCATGAAGGTTCAGGCTTGTTAGTATGGCATTAAACCCTAAGAAATAGCGGTCAGACTAGTTAGGAGGCCTACTTATGAAAATGCCCACAAGGTTAAACCACCCGAGACAAATTTTGAACAAAAATTAAATTTGAGAACTAGAATATTAAATATATGAATTATACATTAAAGCTTAATCATCCTAAGTGTTAAATAATAATAATAATAATAATAATAATAATATAAAACTTTTAACATGGGAAATATCATTACTTATATCACAAATTGTAACCACAGAATAGCTGCAATACTATGCACCCTAGAAAGGTGGTTTGTTCAGGTATATGACGGTAAACAGGCTGCATAAGGGTGATAACCAGTAGTAGTATAAATAATAATAATAGTAATAATAATAAGGTAACGGTAAAGTAATTCCTTTCTACGCCATGAAGGCTTGTAGAGGGAACAGAGGTACAGCTCCATCTATTCTTAACCTTAGCACAAAATGGAGGCGAGTGAGCAATATCACACAACAACAGCCTTACCTCCGGGAAAGAATCATGGTAGCCATTGAATAGGAGGCTGTGTGGGGCTTAGAGTCGGTCTGCGTATTTTAGAAGAGGTGATGATTAAGATGATGATGATGATGATGATGATGATGATGATGATGATAATAATAATAATAATAATGGTATGGAAGTGTAAGTGTTGCTTTTAGTCACCAGTTCCCAATCACTGCTAAACATACAGTCCTTACATATCATAAGCAAATGACTATGATGCAACGTAAAGTATTTCTCGACCACTTTATATTTAAACAACTGGTAAAGAAATTACATGCCTTTTATGGAACTTCTTTCATGTGTTCACAAAGACATGCGACTGTCCTATACCACACCACTTTAATCCAACCTACCCTTTCACACCTTCTTTCACTGAGACCAGTTTTAATATTATTCTCCCATTTATGCCTAGGTCTTGCAAGTGATCATTCCCCCTCGAGTCTGTAATTGAAGTACTGTATTCGTATCTCACATAGTCAGCATCCGCATCTACTGCATGTCCCATGGGTCTCATTCGCCTTAGTTCAGTCCCTGTAATGTGCAGGTGTAAAGTGCACATTCTGAAGTTTGCCCATTAACAATGCTGTACATCTGCAGGGCAGGGCTACTTCCTGCCTTCAAAGGACCCTGGACGGTCTAGTCCGTATAGTGACTAGTTTACGGGCTAGTCGTCCGAGGAAACGTCGTTCGATCCCTGGCAAGTGTCCAGATTCCCTGTAGGGCCCACTTAACGTCCTATTAACTGGATAACGGTGTCTCTTTAACACAGGTGTAAAGCGACCGAAACTCACTCCATATAGTACCGATGTTAAAAGTGAGTGGAGCTGTACTTCCACGCGCCCATGTGCCCTCGTGGCATGCAATGTGGCAGCTTTAGTTTAGACTCGGATATTCTCCATAGGAGTTTTCTCTCTTTCTGGCTGTGTGTTCTGGATTGACGCATCTATTCGCAGCCGTATAAGCTAGCCAGTGAAATCACGAGAATATTAGTGGGTTTTTTCATCTGTAGCTTTGGGGTAGGGCACATGGAGCTAGGACCTCCAGAACAGTGGGGCGATTAACATTCTCGGGTCGTAATCTTTTCTTAATTTTAAATATTTTGAATTGTTACTAAGAAGGTAAAGGTTCACCCTAAAACAGGCCCTGAGGGCCCAAGAGGGGGAGTAGGGGTATAGCTCTAACCGTTCGTGAACTTCGGGACGAGGAGGGGATGGAGTGGCTAGCCCCACGCCCCGGCCGCTCTACCCCCGGGGAAAGAGACCCGGTACCCATTGTACAGGAGGCTGCATGGGCCCCAGGGCTGGTCTGGACGGCTGCGGAAAATCTCGCCCCCAACTGGGATTCGATCCCCGGACCGTCCAGCCCGTAGCGTCGTTATACTGACTACGCCATCCCGGCCCACTTGAATTGTTACTGTAGGCCAAATTCAATTTGCCAATTTGTACAGGATTTATTGTCTTTACAGATATTTTACGTTATTACAAATTATTATTAATGTATACTAATATATATATATTTTATTATGACGGCAGGATAATCTGACGAAACGCCACGAACAAAAATTGAATTCGGTTGTAACTTTATGAAAGGGACTGAATGTTTGATGTCGGCATAAACGAGTGTTGTTCTAACCGAGGAATGTTATGTCATAATCAACGGTGGGGAATTAAGTGGCACCACAGAATACCTGACGCTATAGAAGAGCTATCGCATACACCGATGTCCCTATAACGGGGTTCGACTGTATTTACCAGTCGACACCAGACTTCAGGCTTCTGCATCTCTGCTGTGAGAACCACAAACTTCTCACTATATGTCTCGTTTACGTAGAGCTCCTATTTCAGGGTGTGCAGGCCGGAAGCCAAATGGTCACCCCTAGAAGTCCCAGGCTGAGAGTTCCTTGTATATGAGGGGCACACTACAGTGTGAGGGTTGATAATGGTGGCTCGCCCGTCCTCCACATTTCAGCATGTCGCCTCGCGCTAAGGAGGGACGTCTGGGTGTAAGGCGGGCATTCAATCACAAAAAGCAGGGCTTGGAAAGAGAGGTAAGTGAAACCATAGCATTCCTCTATAATGGCAGTGAAACAGTTTGAAAAAGAACAGGGCTCCAAATGTTGGGATTCCCTCGCACTGTGGATGTCAAGTTTGCAGACAGATCACCAAGACTTGAGAAATGGTTCCCACAATATTAATCTCTCTCCTCCCACTAATTTTAGAGGTTTACGTTTAATTTCTTAAGACGTTCATCTTCCACGCAAGTGAGCCACATGCTGCCCTTCCTACTTCCGGTAGGAAACTTCAAAGCTAAAAGCACTTTCTGACACTGACGGCACTGGCTGAAAATTCAGCACAACCAGAAAGAACGACGTGCTTGCTGCTTGCATCGGAAAGCCATCGCAGCAAAACGTCCTGCCCTGTATCTAAACACCCAGAGATTAAAAGCAGCTATAATTATACGTGCTGTTACGTCGCATCTTACCTTAAAGAAACATAATTTTAGGGTGGAAAACCAATACTGTTTTCACAGTTGTTGTTCTTCAATACCATCACGACTGTCAGTAGATCTTGCCACAAGGGGTGAAAAATACCAGGTAAAAGACCAAATTTTGATAGCCTGTAAGTACAGTGAAACCCGTCCCAACGGAAACTGGAGATAAATGTATCCTGTCTTCAGCAGAAAACCTTCGCAGAGTCGCGGTACTTTAACTTTAAGTACCTCTATTAAACGGAACCTGCCGGCAAAGAAAAAATCCAGCCCGTTGAAGTTCCAGTATAGGCAGGTTTCACTGTACTAACTCCCATGTTGCACAGTCTTTCTTGAGAGGCTGATACTTCCCAGCTACAGAAGAAATGCCTGGCACTTGGTGAAACCTGAAGGGACATTACTCTCTTAGGCTGGGACATCCTGCCCTCTTTCTTTAAGATTCTTTCAAATAAGAGCCTCCCATCTACATCTATATCTTTTCAGGTCTCCTTCCTCACCAAAACTCCGTATGTGTATCCCTGCTCCTTCATATGTGCCACACGCTCCGTCCGTCACATCCTCCCTGATTTTATCAACCCAATTCTACATGGTAAGGAATATAAATCATAAAGTTTTCAGTATGCAGTTCACTTCCTTTCCTTCGACCCAAATACTCACATTTTCCTTAGCGTCCTATTCTCGAAAACTCTCATCGTATGTTATTGTCTTAAAAGGAAGACCAAAATTCGTACCCGTACAAAGGTGGAAATATTACAGTTGTGCAAATTTTAAATCTTTGTGTAAGACCAGTAAGTAAAAACACAGGATCATGAACATTTGTTCTGCAAGACGACAGGCCACTCGCTATCATGATGAGAATCTCGCCGCAAGCCTCGTATTATTCAAGAAAGCGAAGCAATTAACGAACACTTGGAACCGAAGTACACGTTAATGAAGCATCGCGACACTTCGGCCTACCCATATGGCAGTCTGAAAAATTACATTTAACCCGTTGTACGAATTTTCCTTCAGAGTATTCACGTAAGAAATGACAACAATTCAAATAAAATCATAATCATATTTAATTACCTTTCTTCAGTTTTGTTGCGGTGCATTAATTTCGTTGAGTGTACGAGGCGTCAGGTGACACCTATGGTATTAATTTTATATTAATAAGAGTAATTTAAACCCCATTTAAGATAACTTTGTCCCACAATGTGATAAATGCCTCACTTGTGGCGAGGACTATGTATAAGTTTTGGAATGCCATTATAATTAATCTGAACCGTTCTTACATGTCTTATAGTTGAAAACAAAGAACCCAAATAAGTTGACATTGCTTACACATTTTCTGATCGACTCTCATAAAGTTCTTTTTTGACTGCAGATAATCAGTCAGTCATGAGTGTCGTTAAGAGACCGTAGACACTGTAGGAAGCGGACATTTCATTGTGGCCCAATCTGTAATCTCATATGAAGCGTTAAAACATGATAACCGTAAATTTTTTGAAGGTATACTCAGTATGTCTTTAAAAAGTTCATGGATACTTTATACAATAAATATCGTGATTTGAACAACACGAGCATAGTATAACGGGCCATATTTTAACCCCCAACCGTTTAGCTCCTTAGGACACTATCACATCACGAGCTGCATTAAGAGTCAATGTTACAGCTGCTCTTTAACCTCAAGAGTTAGTTACCTGATGACGTGAACAACCATTAAAAATAGAGGGTTCTAGTAAATATCCATTGTTAGCTCAAGGAGACATCCTTATTTTAATTAATATTCTGCGAAATTAACCCATATTATCCTAACTTTTTATTCTTCCAGAAACTGGACTGGAGCCAACCGGTGAACTATGACCTGCAACAAGCATCTAAATTGCCTTCAGGCCGCATTGTTACTATATGACAAGCATCCTCCCCATCCCCTCTGCAATTCTTAATCTTGCCGTGCTTCTGTTGTGTATCTTCCAATAAAGAGGTTCAACAAAAAGTAATAAAGAGAGAGAGTGTAAGAGAGAGACAGAGATGTTGTAGCGTCACGCTCTCAACAATTCGTCTCGCCAACAGTGGCCTATTCTCTTTTTGTTACCATCATCTCTCCATTCTGCCATGAAAATTAGGAGTGTTGTTCACAAGAAATCCAGTGCTTTTTGATTGGGCCTCAATTGGTTCCGCATGTCCTACGATTTTCAAAGTCTAAGAAATTTATTCTTTTTGTTGTTTTTATTTCCAATTTCTTTTTACTAACCCTATTTTCGAACATAAATTGTTTAGTCGGCGAGATTGGTTAGTGTTGCAACAGCTTTAAAAAAAGAGGGGCAATGATTGTTTTACTAGCACCAATAGGTTACTTTTCATTAGCGCCTGTGTTGAAAGTCACAAAGTGACATGCTTCCTAGGAAATCGGTCTTCTTTGTGAATCATGATGGTGACATATTTCCTTGGAAACCGGACTGTGCTCTTAAAAGAAAATTACGGTTACGTATAAAAAAATGAATCAGTGGTGTATGGGACAGGACAAAATAACATTGTTCTTTATGATTTACGTACAAAGCCAGAAAGGAAACACACCTACGTGATACATGTAGCTAATTTCGGATAAACAAAATATATTCACGCAATTTGGAATAGAAACCAAAAGTTGCCCCGGTATATTCCTTTCTCTGTAATAATTATTCGTTATTGTCAGTAACAATATTAGTTTGAAAATAAACACAGAAGAAGTAAACTTGCTTGATAGATATTTTTTTCATTTAATTCCATACCACTGCACACTGGAGACATCAAAGTGCAACACCATCCTCATGAATTGGCAATTTTTATTACCCTTTAATGCCTACTGGTCACTTGCTGCACCAGCATGTTTAACATTCAAAAATCGTAAATTCTGTCCACACTGCATTTACGTGTCTTGTATTTATCTCAGAACAAACAGCGACTTTGCTCTATATAACACAAACTGATTGGTTTTTATAACCGAGATAAAGTGTGTTTCCTGCACGGTACGAACTGGGGTTTTAAATAAAAGATTTGAACGCCTCAGCGCGTGTCCACTAACCTCGGTCATCATCAGGAGGCACTTTTGAATTGCTCATAACGTGAATTAAATTCCAGACCAGTCCTTGTGGGATTTTTAGTGGGTACAGCTCTTTCTCAGAGGAGACCACTTTTGTTTTCCCCTTTCAGAATCATTCCACCAATGCTCCACGCTCACTTCTCATTCATCTACCGTCGTTATATAACCTTTAGAACTTGCCAATCTTTAGAATTTGCCAAAAGAATACTTCTCAGTTTCATTTATGAAGATTGTATTGCAGGTAAAGCAAAGCAGTCCCATTACAGGCCTGGACAGGCCCTTAGGGTTCTAGGAGGTTGAGGCTCCCAGTTTTCTAGACAATCAGCACTTGGAGGTGGTAAGGTTGTCAGCCCTACGCACTGGCCGCCTTTACCCCCCAGGAAATATTCCTGGTACTCATTTCTGTTAGAGACTGAGTCGACCCCAGGGCCATAGTGCGACCGAAAGTGTTATATCAATGAAAAATTCCAATGACACCATCGGGAATCGAACTCGCGCCCTTCCGGTTTGAAGCGCAGTGCCTCAACCAACTGCGCCAGTGCGGCCCCCAAGATTGTATTGCAGTGTGATGATTTATCTTACGTTATTCTTTAAACATTTTAGCAGTGGCATAAGTAATTAGCGAAATGAAAAATGAAGGTTCTTCATTATTTACAGAACAGCCCAATGAAGGACTCCTTAGATACAGTCCCAAATCTGGCACGTATCAGTTATACACCTATCTTTACTTCAAATAACATTTTGAAATTACAAACTCGAAGTTATCATCAATATATCTCACTCAAAAACAGTATATACACTGCAGATTTATTCTGTAACATGGTGCGCAGTATCAAGTAGTCAGCTAATACTACTTCAGACAATTTCAAAATTTGAAATAAATTTACAAATGTCATTAATATCTCGTTAAAGAGAGTGGACAAACTCTTCAGTTTTCTTTCATAACATGGTGCATAGCATCAACTAGTCAGATACTATTACTTCATAAAATTTCGAAATTTTAAATAAATTTACAACTCCCATTAATATATTACTCAGTATACATTTCTCCTACACTTCAATTTTCCTCCACAATATAGACATTTACTACTCACTTGCCTATGTCGATATTATTCATACAGACCTACTTCATTTCAATCACTGTGGACATGTGTGATGTACAATATAATTTTAATATTACAAAACTGTAATTTTTATGCTTATCAGCTTTTTACATATTTCACAATTTCAATACTGTAGGCATTCCACTACAGACAGTGTAATACCTATATTAACGTGTTGGGCTTATATCCCTTTGTTATAAAATTCCCTGAGGATGACACTCCGGTGCCGAAACATGTAGGAGTTTAATAATTGTTATGAATTGTATTTTAAGTGCATCTGTTGGTTTAGGTTCTCATTGTAAGGCTATGCACGGCATGAGTAATATATACTATATATAACAAAATTGGTCACTGGGTATGGTGTCTTATTTTGACGGCAGAAATAACTCCATCGAACAGAGGCTTTTTCATAAGGTAATAGTAGCTCAGCCCGCCTGTTATTAAGCTTGGATGTGTGCTAACGGGTTAGCTTATGGGTTCTTTCGTTCTTTTCCGGTTATTTCACCAGAACATTGGGTGAGTGTGGCACGACGTTTTGGGACAGCTTGGCAGTCCCACTTCGTGGGTCGAACATCCAAGAAAGAATCTTCTTTGGATCTCTATTGGACAACTGACCCTTGAAGGTGGGGTTATCACGCTGTCCCGAAACATCTGGCGCCATTACCAGTCACGCGGCGCAATATTCTAGAACGGAAAACCAAGCTGTACTACTGGGAAAGCCTAAAAACATGGGTTCGCTTATTTTCATATACCTTTCAATCAAATCTGAAAGTCATTTGTCTTGACGGACACTTTCCCGCAACACCTTGGCACACCACTCATTGTGAATGCCATGTCACACACTCCGTTACTTCTGCGGCATTAGCTCTGTGAGTACACCACAACAAATTGACAGTCTGCGCACAGAGAATGAGGATATTCCTTGTGGATAGACGGTTTTACTTATGTGATGTCTCTTGTCCACACGTGGCTGGCGTTTGTTGTCATCCACGTGACTTCCGTTCTTTGGTTTTAGTATGTCATTTGTTTTATCTACGCCTTCACAAGCACTAGATAAAGTAATTCATTTTGCTTTTTAAGTCAGTATTTAAAATGCAGACATTTGAATTCTAATGGAATAGTAACACAATGTGTTGGTATTTCCGTGTGTCTGTGTACAACAGTTTGTTGTGTCTGTCGCCATAGCCTCTTGATTGTTCTGACACCGTAGTATCCACCAACGTAAGAGAGGCATCAGTTCTTTGAATAAAATCGTGTTTTAATCTCCGCCTTAATCCAGGCTGTCCGTAGGACGGACATTCAAAGGTCTTCCCCCATTATCGACTGCTGATTTGCACACAACCCTATTACGTTACTTTGCTCCTCAGTTACGTTGTTTGCCTTTAGGACCTTGATCGCCCTTAAGGTCTGCAAGGCGATCACTGTCTCTCGCCCTGTGTATAATAATGTCATCTATTTGCTGCAAAAAAAGTGTTATAAAACAGAAAGTCATTTTCTTATGAGAAAGGCTTCGGATGTTCGGCAACCAGACGCTGAAGAGGATATTTGGCAGAAACAGCAAGTGAGTAAGAGGAGGCTGGAGAAAATCACATAAAGAATAGTTCATGAGTAGGAAAGTTAAAGGTAAAGGTAAAGGTAAAGCAATACCGTTACAGGCGTGGACAGGCCCTGAAGGTTCCAGGAGGTTGAGGCTCCCAGAATTCGAGAGAGTCGGCACATGAAGGTGGTAAGGTTGTCAACCCTACGCACCGGCCACCTTTACCCCCCAGGAAATATTCCCGGTTCTCATTTCTGTTAGATCATGAGTAGTACTCCTTGGTAAATATTATTAGGTTGATCAAAACAAGGAGAATGATGGGGGTGGAGCACGTGGGAAGAGAAGAGTATACAGAATTTTGATGGGGAAACCTGAAGGCGTAAGGTAACTTGGAAGAAACAGGCGCAGATCGGAGGATAATAATAAGAGGGCTCTTTAAGTAATATGGTGGGATGGCGTAGACTGGATTCGTGTGACTCAGGATAGAAACACATGGAAGGCTCTGAGAAACACGGTAATGAACTCCATATTAACTGAAGACATACTGCATTCTGAAGAAGAAATCCGTCAGAAGGTGTTGCTGATTTTCTAGCGAGGCCTGAATGATATTTCTGTTTATCTGAATAAAGGAAATATTACGCTTCCATAAAACAGTGTTACTAATTAATTTTACAGCGTTTAGTTTTGATGGTAATGCCCTACACTACAGAATTCTTCATTGTGATAGCAAGTGTCTTTCAAATGCAAAAAAAAAAACAATTCGACGATATTTTAACATTCATGATGCACCTTCAAATAATTGTGTAATGTCTGTCGTATGAAAAGGTTAAGGAACTGGGCCTGTGTCGGATACTACCAGGAGGTACTGTTGGTGTTGAACATCCCAGTTGGTGTGTGTATACAAGATATATATTTTGAGTAGTTAGGTGTTAATTTATGTTTTGAGCATTCTTGATTAGAATATATTTCCGTTACAGGTGTAGAGTTTCCTTCTCACGTTTTTAAGCCAATGGGTACAGGCTTGACTAGTGTTTATAATTTTGATGTTGAACATCCCAGTTGGCGTGTATGTACAAGGTGTATATTTCAAATTTATATTTCATAATTTATATTTATATTGTACGTTTCAGTTTGAAATAATATACCTTGTATAAAGAAGCCAACTGGAATGTTCAACATCAAACTTATAAATGCTAGTCAAGCTTGTATCCGTCGGTTTAAAAACGTGAGAAGGAAACTCTACACCTGTAACGCTAATATATTCTTTAATCAAGAATGCTTAAAACATAAATTAACACCTAACTACTCAATGAAATATATACCATAGGTACTGTTGGCCTTAACTGAAGTGCTGCAAACGTGCAACTCATTCAGAAAGCAGTTCAAGTAAGTCCAGGGAGATAAATTTATCTCACAACTCGTCAAAACCTTTTTGTTCTCGGTAACATCTTACATATTCTGTATTCCACTTTATAACAGCATACGAGTTTTGGTGGACAGCTTTAAGGAATTCTTGACAAAAACTTTAATCACTTTCTCTGGCACTTATCTTTATAAACGCACTTATATCCTTTACATCCCCTACTTCTCAGTTATTTTCATGACACTTATGGTCCTTCACTCTGCGTTCTGCTGTTGCTCTTCTTCCCGCTTATCGTTTCGTTAAAATCCAGCGTTGGGAGTTATTTATTTATTTAGTACTTGAGTGACATGTACAAAATATCCAGGGATGTGGCTGTCAGATTCAGGTCTTTTGCAGTTCTCAACCCTTGCCTTGAATTTTATTTTCGAGGTATAGCATAATAATTATTCAACAATTAATCCTACTTATCCTACAAAATCAGTTTTCATATACGAGTGTGGCCACTGCTCCGTAAGAACTTAAGCTATCCATATGCACATAAAACACCAATGTATACAAAGCAAAATGTCGCTGTAAATCGCGGAATGTAATTAAATTCTGTCACCTAATAGAAGTGATAGCACTTTAAACGCAATACTGCTTAGTCTAGCTGCAGGAATTGACTGAGTACCACTTTATAGGTTATCTTCTTTTCACTTACTGCTACTGCTTTCAGCAAAGGGCCGATAGTGCAGAACACAGCTCTCGATAAGAACTGGACTGTATATTAGACACTAACAATCAATTAATTAATATAATTACGACAAAGTAATTCACGTGATAAACTAGAAGCAATCTCAGTAAGCCAAACAGATGAAAAGGGATCTATTAGTGTTTCATTTTTTTAATTATGTTGACACTCTAAAAGGTAAATTACAAAAGTAAAAGGTGCAAGGCATAGAAACTGCTGAGTGCAGACCATGAACTCCACACAATAAACTCATCACACTGACGGTCAGTCGGTGCTGCACATGTTGCACCCAACGTGAGAATTCAGACACACGATTCCTGTTTACAACTTACAAGACACACGTTTAAAACATCGTTACACCTTTATGTTTTAAATTTTATGGCCAGGTTTTAAAGTATTTTCTGCCTTCTTCAAATCTTCTTTGCTCATGGAGAACAGAATATCCAGAAAAGACAATGTGAGAATATTTATAACAAGAAAACTTTGATTAATCAATACTACAGATCTTTGTATATTTTCAGCCTCATACTCTTTCACTTGATTCTAAAATTTTAGGTGCCTTCTTTTGTATATAAGAATTGTCAGGAATTCCACTGGATCACTACTCAATACAAGATACTTAACACATAATTTTAAGGTTCTTTAATTTGCGGTGAAATCCTCTTACGGATGACTGTCGTGTGTTAATGATCCTGTAAATCTTTCCAAATGAAAAGGATGGCTGTTTGTTATAAAAAAAAACAAGGCAAAACCTACATTTATAAAACAGAAACAACATGAGAAATGAAAAGAAAAACAAGATAATAATAAGAATGGGATGCAAGGAAGGAAACTACAGCATGAGGAGATTAGCAGGAATCGTCTTGCTGATGATTATGACGAACCACCTGTGTTCAGTTACTTACATGAATACAGAAGCAAAAGAGCAGTTCCAACACAATCTAAGCCACAAGAGTTAAGGCGGCAATGATGAAGGCCAACAATAAAAAAGAATGCCGCCGCTTTGACAATAACGAGGGAGAGAGAGACGTGAAGATACAACCGGTTTGATACCACAGAAAAGAGAATAAAGGGACGTAACAAGAGTAAGAATTCTGAGAACAAATATTATATTAATATTTAGAGACGTCACATTTATGTGCCATGTAGTCCGAAAAAGAATGCGAGGTGTGTCTAGATTTGGTCCATCGTGTTTAAAACTGTTCAGTATTTTACAAGAGTGCAACAGAAATCTCTACATGTGGCAAAATTGGAGGCAGGGAATTTAAATTTTTAGAAATTGAGAGACTGAATGCGAGGTACAGAGCAGAGGGCTTGTGTAATATGATACATGTGAGGGACAAGAAGACGATAAGTAAGTCGAGATCTTACAGTGGCAGTGTGTGGAATTAAGGTAATAGACAATTTTGAAAAATCTACAAGACTGTCATTTACAACAACAATTATTATTATTACTATTATTATTATTATTATTATTTCATTTATCCTCATCGATATCTTAATTATTTTTCAGATGTTGAAAAAGGGTGGTAGACCCCTTGGATAGCTTGCTTCACGTCAGCGTCTCTTACAAATCACTTGCCAATCAGATTCTCTTTCAGGGATCCAACGAGACGGAATTCGCTGGGCCCCACACCGCCAACCGGACTTGTAACTTGTTAGGACGCTGCGGCTGGGACATTGTGATCTGATGCCCAGTGATTTTCATCATTCTGGACCCCATAAGAAGCTGCCTGATAAGCTATTTTCCACAGGCACCGACGTGAAGCAAGCTGTCGCCTTCTGCAAAAGACACTTCACATCGCTTTAGTTTACACCGGGATATAAGCATTGATGTCAGGGTGAGAAAAAATTTGAAATCCAATTTTGACTATGTGGGCGTCCGATGCGTACCACGTCCCGTCCACGTGTACACATTGAAGTCAGAATAAGGTTCTCGGCATCAGTGTGCTTTTGAAACTTTAATGTACTAGATGTGTTTGAAGCACTCTCAATGATCCAGATTGTTTTGCTTCATTTCCTATTTGAACACAACAATCAGTTTTTCGTAAGGTTTTTTTTTTTTTGGCGGAGGAGGAGGCCGGGGAGATTAGAATTGTAAACAGACATCCAGTTCCTTCTAATTTCACAGTATACACAGTTTAATTCTTATGTAAAAGCATTATATTACGAAATATTTGTGAACTCCTCTTAAAATTCCTAATATACGACTACCATACACGTCCTTTCTGCACCAATATACATTAACAGTCACTTCAGTGACGCATGCACTCGCCCAAATGTCCACCCCACTTCCAGCTCAATCAGTCTTTCAAACATCTATCCGCTCAATCAATCTCCTGTTCTTGACACTTACACGAGGCAAGTTTCGTCCAAGTATGACACAATCTATTCCTTCTTTGACCTCACGTTGCCTGTCATTAACACCAGCAGCATTCTCAGCAATACAGGAACGAAAGCTGGTGATCACTGAGGGAAAAAGTGACGTCTGAAACTGCAATTAACGGCTCTTATTGCTTTTAGAACAGTTAGGTATAAAATATAATATGTTTTTGTGCTTGTGACTTAAACACTGAAGAAAATTTTAGTTTGAGTACTGATCAAATTCAGCTTCGAATATCGCTGTGTTCTAGAATGTAGCGCCGCTTGGTCTAACCTCACATTGTCAACGTTTCGCGAAAACCTAATGCACCCACCTCCAGGTCATTTTTTTATCCTGAAGATGACAAATGGTTTCAGTAGCTATACTTGCTTTTAGTCAGCCTTCCTCAAAATTTTCGCCGCTAATTAAAAGCCTTTTTTTTTTTGTCAAGCCTTGCGGTGGGAGAGGACAGCAGATCCGTAATGTATAATAAGTATCAGGGAAGATAAAATGTTATTAGAGACGTCAACATGTAGCGGCTTAGGGATGCAGTTCTTTTCATAACGCGTTTACATGTGTCCGATATTTCCAGCTGCCTGCTGCAGCCTACAGTCTATGACTTTGCGAAGTGCAGTAAGTTAATATGCCTTCTGCAATGGATGAAAAGCGGTAAAATCAAACTAATTACATCTGCAGATCCTGGCAAATGATAGTCGCTCATTTAGCCACGAAATCTTCTGTATTTGTGCAACCCAAAGAATAAGTGTGTTCAAAACAGACCATAACTAGACACCACCCTGAGAGAGTTAAATCAAATATGCATTTCCCTTCCCAAACTATTTAAAATCCGTTGCCATACTGTCATCCCATCCACCCCCAAGTCTCCCAACTGGAGTCCTCACTTACATCTTTAAGTGCAAAATTTCGTATGCAATTCCGACCTTCCTCAGTCGTGTTACCCAATCCGCTAATCGCATAGACCTAGCCATTCATTTAACCATTGTGCTAACCTTATAATTCTACTAATGATTAGAATAAAGTTCACCCCAGAGTAGGCCATGAAGGCCCAGAAGGGGAATAGAGATATAACTCTACTCTTTCTTTAACTTCAACGCTAGTTGGGGGTGGGTGGTGAAAGCCACACAGCGGCCGCTTTACCGCCGGGAAAGAGACCCCGTACCCATTGACCAGGAAGTTGAGTGGGCCTCAGGTCTGGTTTGGACGGGTGTGGAAAATCACGTCCCCCACCTGGATTCGATCCCCGCATTGTCCATTCCATAGCGAGTTGCTGTACCGACTACGCTATCCCAGCCCACAAGGATTATAGGCTAATAATAGGCTATAATAGTGATGGAGAGTGCGCCTTATCAAATTAGGTTAGGAAGCTGCCCATCATGTGCCTTAATCCTTCTGTTACATCTCCTCTTCCACATCCAAATCCGTTTCCTCAATAATTTGCTCTCTAATCTTCAATATATAGGCTACTTCGGAAACTACTTATTCACGCAGCTGACTAACCCATGCCATGGACAAGGGCATAGGTAATGGCTCGAGACCCTCCTATAATTCTTTGCAAAGTTATGCTTAGATCTCATAACAAGGCTCAAGAATACTGCCTTCTGTCAGAAGAAAATAATCCATTTCGGACAAAACCTCGAAAAACTGTCAGTATTCTGTACAGTTGGTGGCCACCAAAATTATGGTTCCCCTGGCGCTGCAAGAGCCTAATTTATACCCCTGGTCACGGAAGAGAATCCTTGAGAATCTGATAATTCCTCGACTGGTGAAATTCTCCTTGTTTATGGAATCCGAAAGTTCATTACTGTATTCAACACAGCGCCACCCCCACGCCTCAGTGGCTAGTAACCTGAGTTAGACGTTTTCAGTCTATGCTCTACCAACCTACTTCTACGCCCCAGGTAGAATATGTGGAGTGGCACTGAGCCGGGGTTTTCTGCCCTGCCAGTATCTTCCCACCAATCATCCAAATTACTCTTTCATTTATCAACCACATATTGTACTTAATCTGAACAAGTTAAAGTGGCATTAAACAAAACTCTTCTCTCTCACATGGTGAGGCCGGTCACCATCAAACTAGAATATACGTTTTTGAGAAATTTGTAACGGGCAAATAATCAAAACATGAAGCATTATAATGGAATCGTCTAAGGCTTTCAATAATTCATCACACAGGTTTATTCAACTCACTTATTGCTCATTTTCTGCGAATACTTAGTAGCATGAAAAGTGTGAAATTGGGTGTACTTTGAGTAATTATATGGCGCACACACACACACACACACACACACACACACACACACACACACACACACACACACACACACACACACACACCCACACACACACACACCAAACGTTATGAAAAGGAATATCGTTTAAACAGCGTCGAAGATGTAACCAATGATCATTTTGGGAAAGTATCAATTTTAAATCTCTATGCATTGCTATAAAAAGCGATTCTAAGAAATCCCCATACCATGCCTTCAGTAATCAAGTTTCAATATCCTGACTGAAGAGTGAGCGACATGTGTAAATACTACATCAACAGCAAGTGATTCACACGACACAATACAGCAGATATTACTTCTTTGTATGGAGAATACAGAACAAATCGAAATTCGCTCACAGCCCCTTCGTAAATATTCCTTGTTAAAAATAAGTCGTAAATGTTATGCAATATATCGTGAGCTGTTTAGTTCTCGAGGTAACGCGTCACCGTCAAGTGGGGTAAAGTACTTCTCAGCAGTGTTATTTTTCACGGCGATAAAGCGCTTTGTAATTGTGCTCGAGAAGGAACGCATAGCAGGAATGCATTGTGGAATGCACACAGGCTGAATACTCCGACATGCTCTTAAACTCGGTGACTATCATCCATATGTTATGGATGCAAGGGTATGTTTATAGCTAATTGTTACTTTCTTGAATAATTTTCTCCAAACATCAGAGTCTTTAAGAAGCTGACGGTGGCTTAGATGGTCAAGCAATTCCCCGCTTTTGAAGTAACATAACGGTCCATGACCGTGCTGACAAAACACACACCCTGCGCTGGGTTAGGTCCATTATTCATGCCTCAGATATAATAACTGTCGTTTAAACTCAGTCTTCATGCGACGCCCCAGAAATATTCAAGTGTCAGTGTAGCATGAATGATGAAAACATTTGGAAGAAAACAACAGGCCGTGGCCTAAGGTGACCATTCATCCCGGATATTTGGGGACAGTCCCCGAAATATTTTCTGTTCTGTACTAATTTCGCCCCTGATTTTTCCCCTCTTTTTATTTGTCCGTTTCTATTCCTTCTTTCTGATAACGTTGCGTAGACCTTCTTGAATCTTGTTAGCGACTTTCCCGACTAGGAGATGGCCACAGGGCTGAGCGTGGAGCGGTGAAGTGGTTCGTACGATCAAATGAGGCTACCATCCGGCTGTTTTCTGAAGGGACTCAGGAAACGTACAGATTTCGCAGGTAGTCAGTTCCCTGATGACGAAGGCGGAGATGGCTTCCGAAACGTTGGCTTTTTCACCATTAAGCTATTTAACACGGTATCATTGTACCCAACACACCAAAACTTCAGCCAGGATAGCTTGTAACCCGGGTGAGAATCGAACTAGCTAACTTCCGAATGCAAGTCTACAGACTTGCTGCTACAACAGCCTGTTCGATGAACTCTTATTCTGCCAACGGTTCGTTGATTCAGTAAAGAAACAAATAACGTCTTTCAGTGTCATTAGTTGCGATACAGAGTGAAGTTGGTTATTCTCAAGCATGTGGTAGCCTGACAGGCCAGACCCTCGTCATCATGAAAAGAGAAATACCCCTTTAAATATGAAGTAGGATGGTTATTCTACTGTGAAGAATATTTTACAGAAAGGGGTCAGGGTTTTAAAATGTTTCAAATATGGAAACTCAGCAGACGGAGTGGAATAATATACAGTAGAGTCCACGCCTCGTTAGACTTTGACAAGAACAACAAATGCTAATCCTCTATACTGCGGCAGTTTGACGAGACTGCAAAGTATTTACGAAATGTCCAGTCTGGAGCCTTATTGTACCAAAACCTGAAATATTCCGTTTCTTTTTCTTCAGACAAATAAGAAAATGACGACTAGAATCATTAGTTTTGAATTCCTTGGCCCCTTTTCCAAAAGGCTAAGACGATCTCTTCTAAGGCAGCGACTCAACAGTGAGCGACGGCGTACAATGTTGGAATTTTTAAAACAGAGATCTGCAGTTCCAACGCGGGATTTGTGAAAGTATGAAAACAAAATCGCTTTCAAAACGAGACAGACGTGATTGTTACGATGAAGATGATAAGACTGGAATTCTGGAATAGAGACAACTATGCACACACCCGTAAACACACGAATGCACATATGCATGTGAAACATCCCAAGATTTGTTCTCCTATCTTTACTGTGTCGTTATGTACTTTTCTTAGGTAGGTAAAAAGCAGTGGACATTTTGATTGACTGAATCTTAAATATTCACCTTTGCCGAAGTATTTTCCTCTCTTCGGCACCTGCCGTTACGGCGTATCGTTATCCTCAACGTGTGAAGGTCAGCATCGCACATTGCAGTGTCGATGAAGACCCAAGTCTTTTGAGATATGTCAACTGTTAAATAATTTCGACTTTTCGGAGGATCCCGCTGCACCTATCCTCGGAATTAGGCAATTCAAGGAAAATATTTCGGCTGTTCTTGCAATACTTGACCCTGACTTTGGACGCACTGAGATAGTTATTTAATATTTGATATGCAGTAGGATCTCACAACATTTGCCATCTTCCCTTCTATCTCCCTTTTATGGCCATGACGGCATATGCGGGTAAAACTAGCGAGTTTTGTTACAGAGGCAGACCATAAACATACACAGGCAATTGGTATGACTAGTGTTTGAATGCGGTGAGAATGCGAAACTGTGAGGTTACATGCGACAAATGTAGTGCATACGAAACATACACTTTGGTAACAGATTCTTTAAGACATTGAAAGGTTGAAGTGTAGAGAGTAGTGTAGTAGTATGAGTACTTAAGGGAGTAGACCGGATGAGACCTGCAGTCTCTTGAGATTTTACACAGGGTAGATTGGTAGCTTCTAATCAATTTATTCGGACCGATAGGTTGTCCAAAACGTTGTTAAGAAACTACCATTCTACGCGGCGTAAAATCCCAAAAGACCGCAGATCTCATTTACACCGCGTCGGAAGCCTGAAATCACGAGGGTAGACCAGTGTAAAAGGGTATTACACTGTATTTAAGACATCAGTGCACAACAGCACCCTCGTGTTACGAGGGCGTGGATTCTTGTAAAGAACAAAATAAATTCAATAAATAAATAACTTATTCACATAAATAACTCACTGGACGTCCGTATGGTTTGAACTACCTAGCACAAGACTTCTGTTATAAACCATACGGACGTCCAGTGTTCTTCACAATGAATGTCCCCTGACGATGGGGACATTAGACGCCGAAACATATGTCGGGATATAATAATTGTTAATAAAAAGTGCATTAGTTGGTGAATTTGTTCATATACTGAAAATTCACGGTGAAAACAGCATAAACTTTGTTTATAAATTTATAAAAGTTAAAATATTTTATATACTTACATCTAAAACATCCTGAATGTCATGTTTTGTTTCATCAAGTACATGTGTCGCTGTATAAACACAGACTACTTGTGGTTTTACATCTAATTGCTTACGACGTATGTTCTAGTGACGATCTACCCTGTGTTTGCAGCTGTATATAGACTGGGCCTGAGTAATAGGACGTAGAGTAGTGTTTTTATTCTTCACGAGTCATAACCCTGTATTTGACACAACCTTAGAACTACGGCGCCTTACATCAAACATGACTCTCATTTTGAACACTAACCGTCCTTTTGGAATATTTTCAACACCACGCCTACGAACCGTCAGCAGGATGGACGGTAATGAAGATAGTATCTTTGTTCAATATATGGTGTGCATAAACATTTCTGTTCGCGGCTCGGATGGAGTTTCACACCGCGATGTTCACAGGACGTCACGTAAGTACCAAAGAATTGTGCGAGATTTGAGGTTTCCACAGCTGTTTTGTTGAGGTTTCATTCTTCTGAGATGTGACTCCTTGTCGCTGGGTTAGTTTTACCCGACGTTTCGAAGGAACATAGTGCCTTCATCTTCAGTGGTAGAAGGAAGTGCAAAAGAATTTTTCCGTGTGTCGGAAGGTACTTCATTCGCAGCAGCATGCATTTGTAACTGACAGACACCTTCCCTCTGTACACTGCATTCCAATAAGCTATGTTTTTAGACGTCGAAATTTCGAAATCTGTCTTAATAAAAACGGCCGTTTGGGGTCTGGAAGCAGTTACGGAGTAATTTTAGATGTTTTCAATTCAGTGCTATTGTGAAATAACCTTAACTCTTCCTGTAGAATACGAGTTAAAAACAAAACAAACTAAGAAGAGGAGTGAGACAACAGAAGGTAATAAAAATATCGGGCAGGTGTTTTATGGTCTTTGCCTAAAATCAACCCTAGGGTACGAAACCATCTAACCTTCTCATTTCTGTTCTTTCCAAACTGCATGCAGGAATATAGACACTCCTACAGCAAAACGATGCCTGGTGTAACATAGCTAGGGTACCCAACAGCAATTAAGTGCTACAAGAACTGAAACGTCTGTAGTTATGTGTCAGTCGACACGGTTTTACATGCTATAAGACTTGAATCTACAGCAGCACGTCTGTGAGGACTTCTAACCACACATATTATAAGGATTTCTTAAATTCAGCAACAAGTTTACGCCTTGAATTAGGCCTATATATGTACCAAAACAAACACTTTACATTCAACAATATAACACTGTGCTCTTGTCCTTCCTTTTATCCGCACCAAAATAATGTAATGTGTAGAACTGGCCAAAATAAAAAAAAAACTCTACGTCAGAATTTGTCGTCTGATAATGCTTCTGCTATTAAAAAATTCTGCTTATCTAAATTTTAGGTAGGACCCTGTGCGCCACTTTTCTTATCAAGGCTAATCCACTCCACCGTGTACATGAACCTGGGTCAATATCTCGACTAATTCCAGCACTCACTTTTCTAGCCTTCGTTTACCTGGCGAGTTCGATACCGTCGGTACGAATATAGACAAAATATTCCTGGCTTTTGAATAATGTAAAATACAGGTTACCGGGTCAAGTTAATAGCTGTAGTACCTTTCGTTAATTTGAGTACCTTCAAAATTGTTACGGCTTATGGACCAGGTTCATTGGGCATAAAACGGGCGTTTCATTTTTAGGCGCGTTGGCAAAATTGCGAAAAACGACTATTAGGTTCGTGATGTCTTTCCGTCCCTCTGTCCGTCTGTCCGTCCGCATGGAACAACTCGGCTCCCATTAAACCGATTTTAATAAAATTTGATACTTGAGTATTTATTGAAAACCTTTCGAGAAAATGCCAGGTTCATTAAAATCTGACAATAATAACGAGTAATTTACATGAAGACCTATGTACATTTATGATAGCATCTTGCTGAATTCTTATAATGAGAAATTTTTTCGAACAAAGGTTGAACAGAAAGTCAAAACACACATATTTTCAATAACATTTTTTTTAACGCGTACCGTTATGAGTAACATAGAAACATAAGGTACAGCCAGACAGACCGCAGATGACAATTAACGGGGAGCATGCGGATTGCGTTCCAGATAACTGAGCCTGCAGAAGCAGAGTCGGAGTACGAAATGCTTATTACTTTGGCACGGCAACAGCGGTTTCGCGAAAGTGCCTCCATATTACGGTTATACACACATTGCCTGACTTGTTAGCTACTGCCTGACTTGTTAGCTACTGCTTCTGTTAGAACATTTCCACTCCGACAGCTATTTAGTGATTACGCGGGGTTTACCGTTGATATGTGCGCAAAATCTTATGTTGGTCTTCACGTAAAGGGTCCATCACTCTTGTCCGGTTTTAACCAAATTTTGAATAAAGCGACAAATTTTAACAAAACTTCGCACTATCCTATCTCATGAATATTCGTTCAGTAGTTTTTTATTTATCATGTGCAGACAGACGGACCGAAAACATGTTGGCATGGCGAAGCTACCAGATGCGATTTTTTACCTTCTCTTTTGCGGAAGCTCCAAAGACTAATACCTAAAAAAATAAAATCTTCAGACATTTCTTTCAGCTACTTTAAAATAGATTACTTTTCACATTATTAAATCCATTACATAAATACTTCTGTATGGCAACAGATCCAAATAATCTATAGCTTGTATTCGTATTCTTATGCTACTATAAATAAAATAAATACCCTCCTATTGGGGGCCGCGGTGGCGCAGTTGGTTGACGCACTGCGCTACAAATCGGCAGGTTGCGGGTTCGATTTTTTCATTGGCATAATCCTGTCGGTCGCACTATGGCCCTGGGGTCGACTCAGCCTCTAACAGAAAATGAGTGCCAGGAATATTTCCTGGGGGGTAAACGCGGCCTGTGAGTATGGCTGACAACCTTACCACCTTCATGTGCCGACTGTCTAGAAATCTGGGAGCCTCAACCTCCTGGAATCCTACGGGCCTGTCTAGGCCTGTAATGGGACTGTTTTACCTTTACCTTCACCCTCCTATTAAAAAAATTCTGAATTCTGAAGCTGAGTGGTGCACAAACTCCGGGCGCCAGGGAGACTAAATTTTGTACTTTGGCGCCTAGTACTTCTGATTCGCCAGTGCTATAACTTGCTTCATGTCACCCATGTGGGGCCTAAACTTTTGAGATGCATCCTACATTTTTTTAAAAATTGTGCAGCCCTGCTCTAGCATGAAAATATAATGTAGCTAGGAAATATTTTATCGCCTCCGCTGCAACAAATTATTCTCTGTATAAAACCCTCTGAATTTCAAGGACAACGTAAAGGCACTTATCCCCTTTAAATCATGCAATGGGAATTCGGGATTCATACAAAGAGGAAATCCTTGATCTAAGAAGCTATCATACAATGGGCCGAAAATTCAGCTCTGATGTGGAAAACAATAAATATCACTTAAAATGACCACTTTGAAGATATACAAGCAGTTTATGGTGTAACAATGATCGAAATCTGACAGGTTGTTGTAAGGTGGATGGGATGGGGTCAGAAGTAATGAAAGGCAGGTTTTCTGTATCAGAGGTGTCTAGCCTGTGGGCTATACTTCCTGCTACACTGAGGTAGCTGGCTTCGAGCTTTAATTTGGCTTAGTTAAAACATGAGAACCTGTTGACACTCTTAATTTTCGTACTGAACCTCGGAGAAAAGTACACATGAGAGCTTAAACGTATTTAATGAGACAAAATAAAATTGTCTTTAGCAGGGATGCATAAATCCGGGGCGCCTGGTCGCCCGAGAATCAAAATTATTTAAGGTGGCCTAATATTTTCAGCATAATATTGAATTTTCTTTCCTTGTGTTTATATAAAATGTGCATCATTAAATTTTCACTGAGCAGAAAGCGCCAGACAACAGTGAGTTTCACAGGTTACGCCAGCACTGTGGGTCACCCTTCACCGTCTGCCGACTAGAATTTCGAAATTTCAAAAAAATGTGTAGAAATTACTTCTTTAGGGAATCGTATTGTGTTGAAATGTAGTAATCCCAGTTGGCAAGGAGGAAGCAGCTTACGTTACGATATTTCCAGGTTCCATAATACAGTATAACACTCTTCTCTGTAAAGTTCGTGTAAGAAGGTGTGGGTTGTTATAAAAACAGAATATTCTTTGCCGTATTAAAAAATGTCCGATATTGGGCCCTAGAGTAAACTAACCGATTTCCACCTTCACATCCAATTTATCTTCACGATCAGCGACAATATTGCCCGGCCTAAGATAAGTCTACCAAATGGCCCTCCTTTAAAGTCACATTAAGTTTAAATGTAGTTAAATATCCTCGTATTTAGGTTAGTGAATGAATTTTGAGAAAACTTCAGACCAATGGTTTCTAAACTTTTCGTTACCCGAAGCAAAGGAAGGTCATGGTGCTGTGCGGAACTCCATAAAAGTGCATTTGTTGTACCGTCATTAAAATTAGCAACACTATCGCTAAAGAAAAGCACGCCACATCACAGGGTGTTTCTTAAGCGGGACTCCATGCCGTAGAGTGGATGACATCTCTGCTACGTAGCGATCGATGACGCTTCCGATTATGCAGTGCCAAGTCAGCGACAAAACGAATACGCTGTATTGTGGACTTCAGATGGACAGCTCCTACATAAGAAACTGCGAGAAAGATTTAGAGATTTCTACCATCCATAACCTTTATTTTTTATGCTTATTCTAACTTCAGTGGCGGATGACGTCAGTACATCTCAAGGAAACACCAGTGTTCAATACTAGCATAGTCTGTGAACCACTGGCGTTAGGGAATCATAATACAAGCAACACGAAAGGCACAGGTACCATATTTCGTGTAGCGTGTTTAAGGCAACAAGTTTCACTCCCCAGAAAATCTGTAGAACTTGTCTCTTAATCAATTCGTACAAGCTGGGGGTCCGAGATCTGGTAAGAGTAAAGTAATTGGACATGAAATGGGCTGCAGTCTCAGAACAGCAACATCCAGAACCCGATGTTCCTGTTGCGTATTTTGTCATGGTGGACGACTTCAAAGTATAAACGCTCCTTAGTGGTCAGATTACACAATACCCAGTCCAACAAAAATGCACCCATTGCTTTCAGATATTCTATAGTATAATATCTCGTGCTTTCAGATATTCTAGAGTATAATATCTCGTAAGTCTAACATGTTTCAATCCCTCAGTGGCTTATCATCAGGGATTCGTATTAAAGCATGATTTCACAAAAACAGTACAAGCAATATATATATATGTTAAAACTATATAAAATGTATAAAAAACAACCAATCAAGATGTACGCGATTTTTGTAGTGGATCCATGGTGTACTATTTAGTGAAAATTGCCTACATGTGTGCAGGTGGATGAGACAGAACATATCTGAAAGCAACAGGCGCATTTTTGTTGAGTCGAATATTACTTAACTTGATTATCTACAATGTACAATACGAACAATGTAAAGTTTACTCGTTAGCTGTATTCCCATGCAATAACAGCAACTTTCCAAACGAAAAATAGTTCTTCCATATAGCGTAAAATATAACAGAGAAGGCAGTGTACGTATGACGTAATGTGGCGAGTTCGCGTAATATTTATACCTCCTTGACTATCCTAACAGCCTGACACAATTTCACACGAAGATATCGCCTTTATAGCGATTTAATGTCGCCGGCAACAATAAAACGTACTTAGGTCTTCATGCAAACTGTCCGATATTTTTTCCCGACTTTAACCACATTTGGATTTGCTCGACAGAAATTTTCGTAACAGTTTGCAATACCAAATTTCACAGAATTCCTTCCAGTAGGAGCCTCGCTAATACATCCAGACGGACGGACAAACAAACAAACGGACGGACATGACGAAGCGAATCGGCCCTTTTTGCAACTATGCGAACGCAAATAAAAAACCGTAAAACTATGATATCTGATATCTAACAACTTGTCACGACCCATCACCCGGCTTCTAAAACAACTCAGTTCAATGAAAAAGTTACAAAATAAATACAGACTGTATCATATGACTTTAACTTGTCAGTCATGTTAACATATAGCCTACAGATGTGAAACTGGTATGAGATTTTCATCGTTAGCCTTCAAATTACGAAGAACATAACGCCCGAGTTACATCATTTTGCCGCATTTGTTGTAGACCCACCTGTACACGAATAATTTTCTTTTTCTTACTTGACGTCGATATGAGAGCGACCTCCTACCTCCAACTGAAAGATTACATTTACTGGTACCCGGCATTTGCTCCACGCGAGCACAGGTCTTGTCGCTTACCAACACCATCGCGTCTGTGTTTGCAGAAGAGGAATAAACGCTTTAGCATATAAGGAGAGGTCATAACTGCCTATTAGAGCACCATTTGCGACTGAGCTACGTTGGAAGAACAATGAAATGAAGCGGATAGTGTGTTGTTTAATTCAATGGTTATTCTCTGCTTGTAATGCATATTAGCTTTACACTACGGTGAGGAATTAAATGAATCGTGTAAGAGGCAGCCAAGTGTGATATCAAGTGGATACCCTCAATCAATTCGATAAGACACCTACCTGTAGGCTTACTAAGATTCAGACAGTGAAATTCTGACCTGAGTAAAATTCCTAAAAGAAAATATAATTTGGTAAAGCAAATATAAAGCAAACAATGTCGTATGAGATAAGGTTTTAACGGTGTTCTTGCTGAAAATTCTGTTTTTCTGGGATGTTACGTTGTACTGTTGTGTAAACAGCGCCGACGTTTCGAAAGATCGTCTTGCTTACACTCTTCTTGGACTGTCTGGCACTGAAGATTATGGCACTACGATGTTTTGAAACGTCGGGACCTATTTACCCAGTGACATAAGGCAACATTCCAGATGAATGAAACCTTCAGTGCTGCCATGGTTAACTTACTGAACATTTCAGTCACGATACAGCAATTACACACAAGCCAGGAGAGTGCAGTCGTCATAGACTACGATACGCCTGGACGGTCCAGGGTTCGAATCCCGGTGGGAACAAGAATGTTTTCTCCGAGACGTCCAGCGCGGCTCCTATTCAGTGGATACCCGGCTTCTTTTCCAGCAGTAACGCGGTGGAGGGTTGAAAATAATTCACTTCCATCTAGCGGCGAGGTTAAGAACGGATGCACATAGAGCTATACTTTACGGCCTTTAGAGGGTAACTTCCGCCATTCTTGCAGCAACTACAGATTGTATGACACTCAGAATGAAATACTGGAATTATTAAGAAATTTCGCGTTTGACAGAATTTGTGTGCAAACATTACACCTCTTTAAACAAGACAAAGCACCACGGGCTATCCCTAACCCTTTAGACCCTAGTAGTAACAGTACTCTTATGTACCACCCTGTGTAACATTCAAGAATTCTGCGTTTTATCCACGCAGTGTATTTAATTTTTCCTGCTATTCTAATAGCAATCGGCTCTTCCATGAACAGCGTGAAGGGATTGATCTTTCTAATGGAGATGGAATTTGTTCTCTGTGAAGTATAAACTGAATGTATATATATACGTATATATATGTGTATATATATGTATATATGTAATATATACATACAGTTTACATAAATGAATGCCATGGTTAATTGTCTCTTTGTCAGTTATCATTTACAGTGCAATGACCTTAGAATTGTAAATAAAAAAGGTATATAAAGAAAACAAGTGGAAATGTTAAGCTCAAATTTGTATGTCAAATTCAGAAATGTTTGTAAGTTGATAAAGACAGGACAAGCCGCAGCAGCACAAGTGATAACGGGGGAGGTTGCACATCGCAAGCATGGATGGTCCCCTAGAGTTGACCGAATTTTAGACTAATTTGTTTCAAGTGTAATGTGATTACAGTGTATTTCATACACACACATGTACACCTACTGAAATTTTCATTAAAAAAGAAAACACAATTTAACTGCGCAGTAAGCCTGCCACTAATTTCTCTAACACTCGCTCAAAATTAATGAAACATAGTATAAATCCATACCTTGCACATCCGATCTGAAATTCTGTAGCTTACGATGTCCATTCAAAGTCGCCATGCAAATTTAACCATTGTTCCACTTCCTCTGGGCGCATCTTTCTAACATGTGATACTGGATTAGCGCCGACGTTTCGTTGGGTAATAGGTCATTTATGTACAGTACTCACCCATGAGCGGCAGGATGATGGAAGGCACCTGTCGGGGTACCGGGATGAACAACACGCCCCGACGGGTCCCAGATGTAGCGTCCCTCATGAGTGCGTTGATCCACCGGTAGAGGGGCATGAAACGCCGCGAAGGCTGACGGGAACTGGAGCGGTAACCCTGCGGAAGCCGGAGAGTGTACATGATGGAATGCCTCCTTTTCGGGCATTATCATTCAGATTCAAAACTGTTCCCTCACTATGTCCAGATTCATGCATTAACAACAATGTCACTGGGTTAAACATCCCAATAAGGCTGCACCATATCTATGTTACAAAGACATGTAAGTCGACTTCTGGTGGCAAATGACAGATGTGTAATTCATTCTTATACGTGTCTGGCATATTAATTCAAGCCCTGGTTTAATAAGTTGTTTCAAGAGGTCCTGAATTAGGTATCGTTCTTATTTGGTTTTCCTTATTTAAGAAATAAACTCAACACGGAAATTGTGTCCAGTTGCTTCATTTGTGCACAAGTGTCGTGCACTAGAAAGCGAAGCAAGTAAACCGCAATCACAGGCAGTTACGGCTGCGAAGTTTCATCCGAACTCTAAGTCTGCAGCTATGTGCGGTAACAAATAATGTCTTCATTATTCAGCAGTAGACACGTGTTTCGACCCGCTAGAGATGCAAGAGAAAGAAGATGCAACTATCTCTTTTCGTTCAAGGTGGGTTATTCCTTGGCATGAAGATATCATTGATCGGTGACGTTGCCATAACCTTAAATACTCACACCCCCGACAAAATATTATGCACACAGTTATAACGCATAAAACGGTTCATCTTTTACACGTCTCGTTCTTTGGTATGGTTCTATCGATTATTTCCTTGAACTTGCTTTAAGTAACACACTTCAGTGCGCGAAAACACAACACAAACATGAAACAAACGACTGGTGACTGCTATCGTGGAAAGGGCGACTGTCAATTGTTTTCAGAGCTTCACGCACTCGCAGCAGCTAGCGCTGTTCACTCGGTTGACAGCCCGGCTTTACAACTCAACTAAACTTGAAAACTGGCTCTTACTCAGGATCGGGTCTAGTAATTCCTGAACCCTCTGCCCCTCAGCCCCCAACTGGGGCCAACCCACCCGCCAGCCAGCCATCCCAACCTATCTAACTGCCTTCTCTTTCTGTTTCTTGTCGCTCTCTCTCTCTCTCTGTCTCCATCTCCCTTACTCTTATGGAACCATCCCAACCTATTCGCCTCGCAAGCACATGGCAAGACAAAGACAGAAAAGTAGAAGATTATGGTGAAGCAGACGTAGAAGAAGAGAAAGAAAGAGAACCACTAAAGCAATTCAACACACAACACACACAGCCGACTAAAATTCCAACACACAAACAAGATCTACCGGATCTGAGATGAAGGATCTAGGCTGCCACTTCATCCACAGCTATTATTGGGGTTGCCGTGTTTAAACTGTCTTCTTATGTCATAATTAACGTTTTTATATCAAAGGAAAAACTGGGAGAAAAATACAAGAAATAGCCGCCGGCTAAAGGTGGAGTTGTTGAACATGAAGTTTGGAACTTCTGCTCTTGAATGATATGGTGCTTTCGGTAATTGAATCGAGGACTTTTAGTTCCGAATGTACAGGCACTGTATCGTTACTGCACTACTGCGCCACTAGTGTTTTACTGTCACGTTCATACCCGAAGCAAATATGCCCCTTACTATATGCACCTCTGTGCACCGTCGAGATACGCTGCTTTGCCTAAATACAGTAATAATCACCCTGCATTGTTATGTCTGCTCCTCACAAACTTACAGCCTGTCCTTTTTGTGGGTAGCGTTTGTGCGGATGTTTCTATTTTTTCACATAGAAAAATATGACGTATATTATACATATGCATGTATATAATTTCAACGAATGGATAGGCATAGAAAATCACAGCGTTCTGCTAAGGTGGTAAAAGCTTTCTTCAGTGATCTCTGTCCAAACGATATGCGGAGCGGCTGAATATACGTGGGCATCCCTTCCCTCACAACCACGGCGGAAGAACATTTTAACGCATTTGAACCACTTTTTGATTCAATGCATTTTTAAATGCCATGTGACAGCCGTAGCTTCTTATATATATGAAGAGTTACGGAAGCATAAAAAGTTTTAATATACGTAATTTGTTGTGTATAATTTACGAAATACTGCTCGCCCTATTTGCTACAGGCTACTGGGGTACGTTGCACTGACATTTTATAATGGTTTCCACACATATTTTACTGGTTTTATCACACTGTAAACTTGATATATCTCGTTGCACATTTATTTATTATGTTGAACGTATAAAACTCGTTAATGCTGCCCTAGAGAGGTCAAACGCCTCAGAGGTTAATTAATAAAATCTTATTGCCATTTACATTTCTGATGTAACAGTTGGTTTACGTTGATACATATTAGTCCTACTTGGACTTCTTGACCCTTGAAGATGGGACCGATAGGTTGTCCCGAAACGTCGGTACAGAATTACTACTCAGTGCTGCATAATATCCAAGACGAGCACAGATCGTAGGACATTCTTAGCGTTTAAAGGGTTAAAGGAATAAACACACAAGATCTACGTAAAACATCTGCGTGTTTTTACAAATAAATTAATTTCAAGCGTGGGATCTGCTTTTAGAATTGGCTTAATGACGCCTGACTGTTGTTCAGCAGGCACTATACAGCCGGAAATTCCTGTGACACTCCATTTCGATAAATTTGTACAAGTTTTTCTTCTGTCCTTGAGCAAATGCTAATTTAGTACAGAAATTCATTCTTGCACAGCATGCTTCTCTTATCGCCACCCCCCACCCCCCACCTCCAACATAGACTTCAGAAGTCCCCCCAGACGCAGCCCTCCGAACGTTATCAAACCTTCATCATAATGCATGTGTTGAAACCGCAATATGCACAAAATTCAAATTTCAGCCAAAATGTATAACTCCTTTTCTCTGCATCATACTCAAATGATCCAGGGCCTTGTCACAGCTCATGAGATTATTCGCCGGCCTGCCATCATGGAGACCCGAGTTCAATCCCAGAACATTGCACGTGGAATTTGTGGTGGAAAACAGACAAAGGGATATGTGCTAAATAATTTTAGCTACCACAGTCCTATGCATAAATTTCCATAAATAATATTCCAGTTACGAAATTCTGTAAAATTTTATAATACTAAACACTGACTCAGTAGACCATAAAATACGAACTGTATGTCACCTGGATTTGATTGCCGTAAGGTTAAACGTGTAGTGATATGAGACACGTAAATTGTGTCAGATTATGTACTTTAAAAATGTTTTAATGGGCATACGGAAAGGAACTTATACAGCCGGGAAGATAGACTTCCAGCGACACAGAACGTTATGAATAGCAAACGTAGTGATCAATAGCGGATGCTAGAAGCACTGCTTGGGAATTCAAAATCAAGTCTTGACTCATTCATAAATATGTGCATGTCGCACAATAACAACAAGTACTTATTTTCTTATTCGTCGCGCCTTATGAAGGCATGCGTCACATACGCAAATGCTGCTGGAAGTAATATACACGCTGCTGCAGCCATAAGGTCGCTGCTGTCTGAACCTATGGTCTATATTTATTGATAATTCTTAAACTTCAGTTATTTTGTTACTTTTGTATGAAGTTCATTATTATTGACACTTTTATCATGAGAATATGACGCAGTAATATCGTGGAGTTCTAATTGCTGAGGACTGAGATTAAGTGGCTGAGGTATATTCAGAGGCATCTTATCGTCCTTCGTCTGTATTTGGCTGATGTAAACAATGAAAAGCGTTGTATTCAAATCGGCAGTCGACCTTGGTTACAATGAAGCTCAGTTTTCCAAATATGAATTAAATGAGCTGCCACGCCTATCCGATGATGTATCAAATCCGACACGATTTCAAAACATTCATCAGTTCCTTCCTTTACTTTCCTTTTAAAAAGAAAGAGGCTTATGCCATCCCCATGCATAACTGCGTACGTGCGTGCGTACGTTTCTTCTAACTACCGTCGAATTTTATGTGAGGGATGCGTTCCTGAAAACATCGCGTAATTTAAGACTAATTTTCTCATAGGAATAAGTGTAACGTATAGAGGAATGCGTCCTCGGAGTTCATAAATCTACAAGCATTGTGAGGTATTTTGGCTTCTAAACGTGATTTATAAGCAAAGTATAAATAAATAAACACTAAAAGTTAATTAATAACGACCCTATAGATTAATGCATTGTGCTGCTAACAAAATTTGAAAAAATAAGTCATGTTCCGACAATCCTGAAGGAATAAGGAATGCAACAAGGGCCTAATTAGGTCACGCTGTCTCCTCATCTGAATCATATTTTTTTTTTTTTTTTTTTGGATAGGGATCATTTCAAAATTTGCGTGTAAAGTGAGACGTCATTAACACTTTTATGCCGCACTAGTTCAAATCCGCATAAAGTGCATCCGCACTGCACCTAACATAGTTTTCATTGTCTTTGACCTTATGCCATTGGAAGTGTAGCATATGTGTTTGCTGTATATTTTGTGTAAATCTCTTATATATCTGGTAATAATATAACCTCTAAACAGCACCACTCTTGTTACGAACTCTTTTATGCGCAACGTCTAGTAATGAGAGAAACATTGTATATCAAATGCAAACCCTATCACGCCACATCACGAAAGTGTATGCAGATTCATTACGCAGGTTTCCTTTTCTTTTATTTTCCTTTCTTTTCTTTTTCCCTGTCTTTTTTGTGCTTTACAAAGTGTTTGACGTTCAACGTTCCCAATAATTTTTTTACAGCTGCGCGGACCTGCTACTGCTCTGAGCAGAAAATTTTTACACGACCTGAAGACTGCGCGGCACTTTAAAAGTTTTTTGTAATATGCATCATAGGAAAAGTGCCGTTGCGCGATAACAATTCCGTGTACGTGGGAACATTTAAGTTACTGTGCTACCGCACACCCGCGCAGCTTAGAAGGAACATTGGTAACGATGGTGTCACTCTCTCAAATTACGCCCAGCAGCTTCCTAGTACAGCAAGATCAGTTCTAGCTGAAATTATGCACAGAGACAAGTCAAACTATTGCAGTCTGTCCACGAAGCCTGATCAAATGAACACCTTTGGCGTTCTTTCCTATTCTAGAGACCTGTGGCCGATGCAGATCCTACCCATGGGCGTTGAGTCTGGCATCCCATTAACACACCAGCTAACGGATTGCCTCCTTTGGGCTGCTGCGGCCGTGACGTCTCTTTCCGGCCTGACTGCAAGGTTCTTTCATACATGCCTGAGGTGGCCGCACACGTGGAAATCACGGGGTGAAGTGCCTTAACACCTTCCAATGCATGAAGCGTAGGGTTTCTTGCACCTTGCGGGCCACAAGGCCACAGGCCCTGACTGGCACAAGATCACACCCCTCGCGATCATGCCGGGGTGCCTTCGCTGCCTGGTGGAAGTACGAATTTATATGTGGGTTTCACAGTAATGTTATTCTTTGACCCCGATATTAGGACCCTTGTAAACTAAAACACAAGGGGTTGTAAATACGAGGCCAAGGGCCCAAACCTTCTGTACTGATGAGATGGATGTCTTACTGTCCAGGAGGAGTATTTTAACGGATTATACTCTTTAACACCCCCAATAATCCCCTAATTTTGACTCTACAAACCCTCCTATTATTGGATAATTTCTCCCGGATTGTGTTTACTGACAGAAACAGATATTACATAAAGCAGGCATTATAATTTTTTCCAGAAGTTATTCTTACAATCTTTTCATAGAATAGAAAGAAAACCCTTACCTGTCCTGATGCTTTATGTCACAGCAAGCCTACAATATTTTGTAAATTACTGAAAATATTTACTGCGTATTGCGTGACTGAATGGTTGTAAATCGGGTGGGATGTGATAAAAGCTGTAGAGAATATTTGGCACTCTTCAAGTATTAATTATACCCCAGCTATTGAACTAGATCTAAATCCGGGAACGTTTCTTTAAGAATCATGGTGGTATCTGAGGTTTTTCGTAGTTTCTCCATTCACAGCCTGGAATAATATCTTAGGGTAAACTAACAGTCAAGAAATACTCCAGTTTTTAACACATGAATTGTCATTACTGCCTTCTGCCGTATGGATCAGAAGTACACCCACTCAAACCCTTTTACTGCTCGCAGTATTATCACTCCATAAAGGCCTATATGTCCCTCAACATCACGTCCCTTGAAGTTTTAAGGCTAAAGTTTTTCATGTATTTTTTATCTCCTTCAAGCGTGCTGTATATCCCCCTCCCCCCCATATATCTTGATTTTAGTACCCAAGTAATACTTCGTGAAGAGTTCAAACTATGAAATTCCTCATGCATAATATTCTCCTTTCGTATATTGCTTCTTCCTGCTTCGGTCCACGTACGCTCTTTAGGGCTTTGTTCTCAAATATCACGAAAGAATTTTCTAATCATATGAGAAATTAAAACGAAGAAAAATCACTTCCGTAAAAACCTTTACTTTTAAGTTGGAAAATATATAGCTATATTTGAAAGTATCTGGGCTTCCGCCGCATAAGCTGAAGGACATTTAATTTATTTCTCTTCAGTTAGCTTTTTGCGCAACATCGAACGTAAGTTTCCTTCCGCTTTCTGCCCCGGTTTATTTTCGAGATGTAGGCCATAATGTGTCGAGTTTATTAAAGACCAACCAAGAAACAAATAAGACTATTTTTTCAAATCGTAGTAGCAACATAATTATAAAGCATATCTTAATAAATGTACAACACATCTATGAAGTAGGTCTCCTTAAACGTATGTCATGCGTTACGTAATATTAGTACATAAAATATCCAGTAGGGGATGACACTAGAGACACAAGTTAACATCGAAACACCTAGAAGGGTTGCAGTACTTTGCTTATCAGCCTTAAGTCAGTCACCGTCTGGTTGTTGCTGTGTGTAGTCGAGTGCAGTGGAGACCATCAGTGTAAGTGGCCGTCAAATTACACAGCCTTATTGAAGTCTTCTGATCAGTTTTTGTGTTTGAAGGAAGGTTTCACTTATTAAATTCTTTCTTGTTTTTGTATTATAAATATCCGTGAGTACTTACAACGAATTATTTTAATGTTTCAAAAAAGTAAGAAATTTGATCGCATTTTTGTGGCGAGTAGAGACTACGTAACTATTGAGACGTAAAAATGGATTTCAACTTAATAAGCAAGACAATTTACCGTGGCCACTTTTAAACTCTTATTGAAATTAATTTAAAACCTCACCACTCTCCGTAAATTATATGTTGCTTTTAGGAAACATTTTCAAATATGACAGCAAATTAGGCTCAATATATAACCAATTCGTGATTCACATGTTAAATTGGGAACACCTCCTATAGTATTAAATTCTCGCGTCTTAACTTAAAATTCTTCTCAAGTCTGGTACACAATCACAAGTTCTTTCGGAAATACCACAAAATGTCTACAAAACTTAATAAAATTAATTTAATGGACGTCAATACAAAGTGGTTTCCCTGAAACTTTCAAAGCTAGGACCAGTCACGTAGGATCCCAGTTCATAGTCACGTTTAGTAATGTAAAAATAATAAGAAAAACTAGCTATAGCAGTATCCTAGTGAATTAATCTGCGGCAGGAACTGACCATTTCGTCAAATGCCTCCAAAATGCAGGTGGACTATTCGATGGACACAAGAACAGGTCCAGAAAGTTTCGTAACATAAACCCTTTTGTCTTGAAAAGTTATTGGGGACTGGACACGTGGAAAAGCAGTTAGTCTTCGAAAAGCAGGAACTGAAATGAAACTTCAGATGGAAGTACAAACACAGAGGATAGTATGAAGGTACGTTGAGCATTGATAATCTTTCGTGGGAGGATGAGCAGTTTAAATTATGTTGAATCAAGCGGCGTTATTAGGCCATGACTGTTCACCCAAAATGATTAAATTATTCAAGTTTTGTAATTTCAGAAGCATGTGGGGCCTATTTCATAGGAATTGTTGTAGAAAAAATTTTCAGTGTTACAGCCAAGAAACTTAAATGTATTTCGCCGTGTTCTGTAAATGTAAGTTCCAAAATATACCCCAGCCGTGGCTTACGTATGTGACATCGACTTTAACGCAGTCCGTTACAGTCAAGCTTTCTATGTACGGCGTGCTGCCTTACTACGTTGACACAGAGTTGACTGGTAGCCTTCAGCACAGTCAAATGACCCTTGGAAATATTTCGAAAACGTGGCGTAAATTTCGGGTAATATTTCGCAACAGTCCTTAATATCTAGATTAATTTCATGACTTGCGTACTTGGCCAATGTTATTATGTGATTAATATAAATAAAATAATTTGACATATTGCATGATGACAGAAACTTGCACGAAATTTTATTGTAGACAGCGTGAAGATAATGCCTCGATTGGATTTCTAAAGGCAGATGCTTATCGTGCGTAAAGAGACTGAGGATGCGTACTTCACTGAACTAGGCTCAGAATAAATCCAGCCATAAGCTTTTGTGAACACAGCAATAAAGTTTAGTTTAGTTTTAGTAAATTCTGTTTTCTCTGATCAGCTGAAGCACTGTCTTTTTTTTAATACAAATTTTTGACTTAACCACTATAATGAAACTTTATTGCCAGTAGCCTTAAATTCATTATGAAGGGCCATTTATATAGGCAACTGGCTCTGTTGCAGCCGCGTTTCTAAGTTATATTTCCTGCTTTCATAAGTCACAAACACTGAAACTGAGATTCCGGAGCATCTGTTTGGTTGGAATTTATTGTAAAGTCAGCAAAAGCGGCTTACATGCGTCATGATACGTGCACAAGTAAAGTTAGTTTTCTGTTCTTAAGCGTTCAAACTGCAACGTTTTTTTTGGGCGTCCAGAACAAAAAAAAATAACCGTTTCCTGTAATCATGCTCGCCGTTTCTTAGCGTGAGACTTCTTGTTGATGATTTGCTTAAATTTTCAGAACGTAACCAGACACCCATTAATCTTTATTCGACATGAAGTGGCAGTTCTGTTTGTATTGTGCACTTCATGTAGAGGAAGACACACACACACACACACAAACACACACACACACACACACATATATATATATATATATATATACACTAACAGCTTCAGAGTCTATCATATGTTCGTGTGATTGATTGATTGATTGATTGACCGATTGATTGATGGGTAGATGGACGAATGACTAACTGGACATTGTGTGTGTTGTGGTGCAAGTGAGACATATCTTTCATTACACAAAATGCATGGCCGGCCTACAATTTATTCCTTCACATGAATTTCACAGAACAAACATGTGCCACAGTCATAATTACAGAGTCAAATTTCACGCCTGTCTTAGAAGGTGCCGCAGAAAGAAAAGACGGTGTATCGCTGAACATCTTCACAAGCACGGTGTCCTTGCAAATATCACACTACCTCAATTTTATCACAAATTATCTTGTTTTCCAAAGTCTAAACAACATTAATTTAATACCTGTAGTATATATAAACCAGCGTATTAACAAGGGGTACTGGAGAACCTCTTGTCGCTCAGTTCTTCAAGAAAAAATCTACTTTTATGAAATACAGAAAGCCATTATTATGGAAGACTCCATTCTTCTGTTAAATTGTTCCCTGTCTACTGGTAAATAGTTAGCGAGGTTTCGAAGGAGCATAGTACAGTTTTCAGGGTAAACATTCCAGCGAGCATAAACCCTGAAGTTGAAGAAGATACATTTCTCCAGAGCGTCAATAATGATTTACCATTAGATGCGGCTTAATATCCCAGCGTACTTTAGTTTTCAACAACTCAGTTTGTCGGGACCTAAAATATCGCGTCTTTGGCCGCTTCCAAAACAACCCACACAAATAGTGCTTTTGTGAGGGGTGGGGGGAATCGGTAAGAAAGGAATTTTATGTACATTCGGCCGTCTGTCTCATGACCAGTGTTGTTATTTACGGAACTGCCGCTTCTGTAAGACCTGAAGGGTTCACCGCTTTTTACTCAATGTGACTATATCGATCCGAGAAGCCACCCGTCTGAAGACTGAAAAATGAAATGATTTTCTCAAAGTGTTATTTAAGTTACAAACTGTCACCAAATTATAAAGAGTTTTCTTCCACATATGACGCCACGTGTCCAGAAAAGCCATAGCTAATTCGATTTCATATGTAAAGAAAAAGGATGTTAACCCTTTAAAGACGAAGCGTATCTGTTTTATACAAGGACTCAGTGCGTACCGCGCTGTAAACACTCTCCACTTCGGTTATAAACACCAATCTCTTAATGTTTTATAAGGTAAAAGTTGCTGTTTTTTCTGAGATCCGTACAAAACACATAAACGCAATGTGGGCACCACGTAGAATTTTTTAATGTTAAACCTGGTCGTATGTAAAGTTACTGCTAGGATTTAAAAGGTTAAACACCTTTTTCATATACATACACGCGCAAACGTTACATGTTTTTGCACTGTCCTTAGGTAAATCACATCCTTATTGAGCAGCTATCAGACGGAGTGTATGACGTCACATTTCCTCCAACACTTCTTTATATGCACCACTGCCACCCAACAAATATTATTAATGTCACATAAACGCCCAAAGGAAACATATTTAATAATCTTCAAATATCTAACCAATTTCACTACGTTACATGCAAATAGCCTAGACCCGGTTCGGTCATTTGCAAGCAATAAATTTTATCTTCAAAATAGAAGGCCTTTTACGAGATAAAACTTAACGTAATTCGAAATTAGTCATTGAAATATACTTTTATCAGGCGTTTGTTTGTTTATCTATTTGAAGTCAGCTCAGGGATGCTTTAAAAGTCGTTCGTGCACATAAATGCCTAAAATTTCAGTAAGGGATGCGTAATATTTTTTTTTATTTTATACTAACTTTTGTGAATAAGATAACGTTTCATATTGGGGTAAAAAATACCCAAGGTAAAAAATACCCAATAAAATTTAAAGTTCAGCGTGAAAGTTTGAATCACGGAAAATTTAATAAGTGGAACCGGTCCCTGTGAAGCGAGTGTAGTGGTGAAGAATACAGCTAGTGTCGAAGCATTTGATGCTAAAAATCAAATTTATTCTCCATTTCGAAAATAACCAACATGTGAGGAAAGGTGATTTTTTCAAGTGCAAAATTTCAAAACGGTGGAAGTGTTTTGTTAGTGTAATTTCAGTGCAATTAAAAAGTTATGGTGCAATAAAATTGCTCTTCGAATGGCCTGGCTAATGTTGCCGTGATTAGTGCTAATTGTGAATATGCAAGCTGCAGTCCGCGCTCAAACACCCTCACCACCAAGCTTCGAAAACAACAACAACAACAACAACAACAACAGCAACAACGGCAGCAGCATAATCTTCTGCATCAGTATCATCTCAACATAAACTTCAACCACCACTTCAGCTTCATTAACTACAACACTCCATCGTCCACGCTGTGACGTCAGCAGGAGCAACAGTGACTTCAAGACGTCGCAGCCATAGTAAGTGCAGATTTTTTTCTCCCCCCGCTGCTTCTCGCTCAGTAAGGATCGCTGGCTGAATCATTTAGAATTACTACAGCCACTCCGTATCAGTCGGAGTTTGGTGTGTTTTCGAGTCGTAGGGTTTTGTAGTGTGTAAGCGTCAAGTGGGCAGCCTCAATTTCAGAGACATCACTGCATAATTAAGGACGTGTTTTGCTGTTATGTGTTATGTTGTTTTTCTGTTTTGCTGTGGGCCCCCCCCCCCCCTCCTAATCAGCTGCTAGGTCGCGATATTAGGTTTTCGTGAGGTTAGGTAGGCAGTCAGGCAGTTGAATTAGTCATAGAACTGTGCCAGTGTGCAGGGCCACATTGGTAGCGTAGTGTGTCGGCAGGCTGCAGAAAACTTGACAACCCCATGTTTCAGCCAGTGACAGAAGGAAGCAGGCCTTGAAGAGGTCGCAGAAAGACACATCAAATTGATCGTGACTCTCGCCAGAGTTTGAGTCATAGTGTCCATATGTTAATATTCTGTGTTGTACTCAGAGAAAAAGTACAATTTAAAATGAGAAAATGGTTTCTCGAAAGTATCTAAATTTTTTATCGCGAATTTGTTTATTTAAAAAGCCTCTGCCATTTCGAGGTTTTGCTCATGTGTAAGTGGTGGCCTCTTCTGCATAGAATTGATTCGCACACACCAGGGTGCAGGGTACACGTTTACACTTGTCATTTGTTTTTCAAGTGATGAAGTGACGTAAAACTCTTAACCTACCTACTTTCTCTTAATTTAAGGTAGATGTGTCAACAATACAAAATCTGACAGAAGTATTTGCAGTTCAAATTCCTTCATTACATCATTCATTATATCATTATTTTTAAATTAAATTTAAAAATCCATATCTGCAATAAAACTTACATTGAACGCAATTTTTTGGTTTTTATAAATGACTTAGTGACGCATCTACACCATAAGTGGTGCGTGCACTCAATTCTTCCCTTAGCACCTAGAGCGAAGCAGCCCGTTCGCCACGTTTATACATGCAGTCACTACAGGATTCAGTGAAGGCAGCATCTGATAAGTTGTCACACCAATACGAACACAACAGTACACTGGGCTGTGGAGCTCGCCCAGTTTCGTTTGGCAGCCGGAGGAGGCGAGCGGAGTGGACCTAACATGTTGTTGTGGCTTCTGTTCTCGTTCGTGTTAGGTTTGCGTGGCGGGCGGGGGGCAACTTTGTGATGTCTGAACGTGTCAGAAACTGCTCGCATGTTATGGGACGCTACGTGAGCCAATAATGCCAACTGCGCATTGGTTGCTATGTAACGCCATGCGCTTAAAATTCGCTGGAATATTCATAATGAACTACAAATCTGATTTAAAAAAGAGGACTGCAAAATATGAAGCACTATCTTTAAAATTCTAAACACTTTGATTGAATATTTTCATACTTTTATCCTCTCCATTCATTGAAAGGAAGATAAATTCCGTATATATCAATAAATTTCTTTTTAATTTCAAAACAATTTGGCTCCTACAAGCTGCAGCTCTTCCACTTTTCCTTCTCTCTTCAAAATGTTATAAGCGTAGCGTAAGGGTGGGGGGCACCAGGACGTATACTAGGATGTTCTGGATCAGCTGCAACTTGCATTAGAAAAGGAGGACGCAAATTAATCTGGAGACGTGTTTGTCTCTAGTTTCAAAACATTGGTTTTGGCAGACGTCCTCTACCCGCTAAATAAATGTGGTATTCTAATGTTCTGATTGAATTGTTTCAGACTGAATTCAGCTTATCTTAGCGGAGTGACATCTGTGGACAAGTTTCTCTCTACTCACTGCAGTTTCTTTGGAACCCTTTGGCCCTAGCAAGCTGCAACTCATCCAACCTTAATCCTGTATTCTGTAATCTAAATCTGTAGGATTGCGTGGGAGGGGGGAACCAGGCCATTTGTTAGGAACTTCTGGATCAGTTGCAGCCTGAAATAGAAAAGGAGGACCGCGAAATTATAAAATGTCTTGCAAATTAATTTATCTCCGATTTAAAAATATTAATTCGGCAGAAGGTCCTCAAATCTACTAACAGCTAACCATGTGGTATTCTAATGTTCTGATTGAATTGTTTCAGGTTGGAGTCAGTTTATCTCAGCAACATGCCAAACCTGCAAATGACTTTTGAGAACACCAAATTGAAGAATATCTTCTTTGGAAGTTTTTGCTTCAGCACAAGGGTGTCAATTTACTAATCAATATGTTTTCCGTTTCAGGTCTGCTAATCTTTTATTTGTTTTTTTTTTCCAGGTCCCGCCTCTGATCCTGTGGCTCGTCGTGTCGAGGGGGTGTAACAAGAAAAGGCGCATTGTGCTTAAATTATTTTGCTTTCATGCAGTCATTAACGCCGTTATACCAGTATTGTAATTCTGAAGAGAAATTGAAAGAGAAAAAGGTAATGAATTTCATAAATATTTCCGAAAATCAATTTGGAGCAAAAATGTCTCTACTAAATTGCAGCACGTTACGAATCACATTGTAAATGGTTAGTAAATTACGAAGCTCGGTTTTGCGTTAGCCAGCAAAACATAGTTTACGAAAACCGAACTTGGACTGGATCACAACTTATCGCTGTAACCTTTCTATTAATATAATTTAAAGCTGCGATAACTTAAGCATATTTGCGAACAGCTGGTAAGCATAACATAAACTGCGAGAGAAAACAATCCGTGCATATATCAGTCGGTCTGATTCATTCGAAATTTGTTTCCATTTCATAGTATAGCAAACTTCAAATTGATAATTAAATTTCAACAAGTTAGTTTCAAAAGTCAACAAGTTCGCTGCAACATATGTTTCCACTTACCAGCGGAGTCATTGCACCTTTTGTCACGTCGTCATCGCCACAAACCTTTTAACTGGAAATGTCCCGCGATTTCTATTCTTTGGCTAAACAGGGTCCAAATACAACACCATAAATTTGTAAACGACATGTTTAAGTATCACTTGTTGTGGGGGGTTTTGTGGAGATTACAGATAATCCGAAAGAACTATAAAGGATTAATTTTCATTGTAACTGAATGTAATGAAAGGGATGTGCACTGCAGAAAACTTGGTGCCAGCAGGCAAATCCCTGATATTCTGTAATGTAACTCAGCAAATAATAATAATAATAATAATAATAATAATAATAATAATATCATCATCACGTAAGTTAACAATGCTTTGTAAGGACACTTTGTATTTTTAAGAACAGAGGGATATGTCTTTCCTAATTCTAATATATGTACATTGTTTTTGCAGATATACTCAACAAATTCTATATTCGTGCTGAATTTTCTAATTTATGCGTCATGGCGAATGGGGAGTACATAAGACATCCTAGGGAATTCCTTCCGTTAGTCACGCAAGAATGTGATTACTGCAGTACATGTGCATGCTGCCAACATTCCATATTTATTTCTATCTACCCGCCCACAGCTGCGTCAAGTGTAAAAGTGGCTGACAATGGCGTTTAAGTTTACTCAGGTATACTTAAGCTTTTGTAATATTGGTACTTTTGTGTTCAGTATGTCGAGACATTACATTTTTAAATGTCACTAAAATTTCGTTTCTGGACATTATCTTGATTCAAGTATCGCAAAATTTCGTGCTTATTCTTAATTAGAGAATGTTGAATTATTTGTGGCATTTCTTAATAATATAACCTGTTCTTGAAGAACGTATGCACACACACGTTTTTGTACGATTTTAACAAATTACATACTAACATATTTCCACATAGTCTCTATCTACAAATCACATTTTCGTTTTTATGGAACACGGTGTCATAAAACTATTCTCTTAACATTTTGTCCCATTTACATCAATGCCTTAAAAGCATTAACTTTTCAAAATCAACATATATCACCCAAACTTTACACAATCACAGACACCTTATTTAATACGAATGTTTTTATGTGGGACATAAATGTGCAGATAGACAAGACTTAAATATTATACACTTGTTACTACAAAATATTAAAAGCAAACTGATATAGCGCCCAAAACGCCAGCCTTAAAATTCTCACAAAAGGCCAAATGTAATGGTGCCACTGGTTTCACGATTCTTCAGCTCAGCGCTTCGTCCCAGGGAACGTAACCAGCACAGTTGATGCAGTAACACTGAATACAGCAAGAAATGTCACCCTTGAAGAGGGTTCAGCCGAAGTGGGTCTAGTGAGCTTATGTCCTTCATTCTGCATTCAGTTCGCACACGGAGTTTGGAAGATAATGCGGACAACTTGAAAATTAAGAACCGTAAATACTGTCCAGCCAAACATCTTGCTTCATGCTGTAAAATTTTGAGGGTCATTTAAATTTAAAATTCTAAATAAATTTTATGTGTGTTTTTGAGCCTTAGTTTTTCATAAAACATTATAATGCAATATGAACTCTACAGTGTGTCAGTTTAACCTGTGTCAAATGTAGGTGAAATGAACTTACCTGCCCCACTTACATCTGCATGTATTTCTTTTAATCTCTGAACAGCTATTGACGAAATTTTATACCAAAGATCAAAAGGCTGTATAAGACTCTACTTTGCATTGTGTTGGTAGTGAAAGTAATTACGTACAATTTTCACTTTCTGCGGGCGCTAACATAGCTACATTCACATAGTATGTGTACTATGACGATTATGTGTTCAGCTGCTGCCGAGTGTAACCGGAAAACTTGTCGGATGTTCAAAGTGAATTGAATACCTTCAGGCTCCTGCCGCGGCGTAAATGAGGTATTCTCTCTTCTGGGATGTTATACAACCCTGATTGGTAGTTAATTATCGGCCCCATCTTCGAGGGTCAAGCTTTGTCCTTGTTCAATCCTTGAAGATGAGACCGATAGGCTATTACAACACGTCAGTAATTAGCAATCAGCGCTGTATAACTCCCAAAACCATATTTGGGAATTACTGTTTTTCCGTAATTAACCTTGAAAGCTGTTAAATATATTAATAAAATTGTTTTGCTTTTACTAAAAAAGAACACTTTATAAAGGTTATAATAAAATCTATCTTATTGCTCAAATATAAATAAAAATTGTTCCCCTGTCGTCTAATTCCAACTGACGACGGAATATTGTGCCATGTTTAAACACGTCAAACAACGTTCCAGACCCCAGTGGCTGCTCAATCACACCTCTAATGGTGGTCGCTATTGAAGGAAAATTACAGTCATAAACGATTGCAGTCTCACTACCTGCGGGTGAAGGGGAGGCGGCACGCAGGAAATAAGTAAATATTTTGCGAGAGAGAGACACAGAGAGAGAGAGCGAGAGAAATTCAAATGGCTGTGGCCAGCAGCATGCAAGGGAACATTTTATTACGTTTCTTGTCTTAAGATTCTAACACCAGTTTGAAAAAAGTGCGAAGTCTGTGTAACCCGCTGAGTAATGTGTTTGTTGTGTGACTGTTAGTAGGACATACACTGCAGTTTTAAAAAAAATGACCACACGCCGAAAGTACGAAAACCTTTATTCGATTTCCGGTTTTATTACTTTATTTTAATATTTAGTGTTATATTAGAGTAATGTAAAGTTAATATTCAATGTACTGAAAGAAATTCATAAACTCCATGTTATTAATATTATCTGTACTTAGTCGTAGGAGTAAATGTTTTTCATCTTACTAGTATGCCAGAAAAAAACTGAAAAGCACTGTCTTAGAGTATCTCCTTCCTCATCCATCTACCGACGCATAGCCAACGCACTTGCCTTAAAATCCGCACAGACTGATGACACCGCGCACTTACGTGACCGGATCTCAATCGAAATATTTTTGGGTTAACAAAGGCGATTCTTTACAGCTACCTAATGTAGGCAATGTAAAATAAAAGAGTGATTTGAATGATGAATTGCGTTGCACGTATAAGACAGCTGTCATAACCCACACTGAAACTGGCAGCAGCAATACTGCCGTATTCTCCAAAAAATACATTAAAACACGACAAGCCTCAATCAGTAAATCCGAATTCCTCGTAGAAAGTTTAACCTTTTAAAGCTTAGCGGTAACTTTACATACGACCAGGTTTAACATTAAAAAATTCTACGTGGTTCTCACATTGCGTTTATGTGTATTGTGTGGATCTCAGAACAAACTGCAACTTTTGCCTTATAAAACATTAAGAGATTGGTTAATGTTAAACCTGGTGGTACGTAAAGTTACCGCTAGGCTTTAAAAGGTTAAAGGGTTAGACATGGGCCTTCTGAAGAGGGCTCACTAGTGCTAATCAACGCCACAGGCAATCCTGTTGAAATGGCCTAGGCCCAGCGAAGCAAAGAGGTCCTAACTGAAGCAGACTTACAATATAGCTAATCTCTACGCAATGTAGCAAGAGTTTCAGTCTACCCGTAACATTCTATGCAGGCACACATTAGCACAGGCACAGCTGCACTCATTCTCAGCCTGGGAGCTAGATGGCTTGGGTAGTGAAATGCACGTCCCGGCCGCTCTACCTCCAGCAAAGAGCCCCGTTACCCATTGCACGGAGGTGTGGGTGGCCCCAGGGCGGGTCTGGAGGTGTATGAAGAGGAAAGGTGCTGGCCCCACCGGCTTTGAACCTCTAACCGTCCAACCCGTGAAAAGTCGCTATACAAACTACGCTATTAAGGCCCCTACTGTGGCAAATCAGGAGCTTTAATTAACCACCTAAAATACATTTGTTGTAATGAGTTTAAGTAACTTTCTTCCTTCCAGCTGAAGACAGAAACCGTTTCATTAATAAAACAGCGTTCCTTTACTAAAGATACGTTAAAAATGCTGACATTTTGCGGAAAGCACAAAGGCATGAGTAAGTCTGGAATATAGTTTACTGACTTACACTTTAATTTCAGCTTTCATACTAAGAAAATACGCGTGGACCTTACGTAAATTTTCGGACACATTAATACTGAGCCTTACGGGATATGGTGCTGTGTTTATTGGTAACTTTTGCGTAAGTTTCGGAGGAACTTGCTAAAAACGAGAGAGCATTGCCTACTATAGGTCTGCTTTATACAAACACAGTACAACATAACGCACTTCCATAGCTCGTTATTATCATTAGCAGTTACTTTTCACAATTTTTGTGGAGGTAAAGGTAAAGGTAAAGGTAAAGCAATCCCATTACAGGCCTGGACAGGCCCTTAGTGTTCCAGGGGGTTGAGGCTACCAGATTTCAAGAAAATCGGCAAATGAAAGTGGCAAGTTTGACAGCCTTACGTAGCGGCCGCTTTTACCCCCCAGAAAATATTCCTGGTATTCATTTCTGTTAGAGGCTGAGTCGACCCGAGGGCCATAGTGCGGCCGGAAGGATTGTCAATGAAAAATTCCAGTGACACCATAGGCAATCGAACCCGCAACCTGCCGGCTTGTACCACAGTGCCTCAACCAACTGCACGACCGCGTGCCCTCTTTGTAGACGTATATTCTGTCAATATCAGCCTCGTTTAAGAGTGCAACTCGAGGTCACGTTGAAGTTGCTTATTTGTTTTGGGAGTACAGATAAAAAATACAATATTTTACAAGATAGCGTACTGCAGTACATCTGATTTATTAATCTATTTATATAATAACCTTTAACCTTCCTGCTACTGATTTCCGTAATAAAAATAATTTTATTTCAAGAGCGATTGGTTATTCACATGAATCGTATTCCATTATACTGAAAACAGGAAGTACTTTCTGAGAATTCCCAGATAAGAGATTACACCCAAAGAGTTACTGCTGGGTTTTTTAAGGTCAGTCTGCTCCTGTCGCCAAAAGACAAATGTCAAAAAGACGCGTTATCTTGTTGCTTGTACGAAGTCCGTTGACAAGTAGTAGTCTTGTGTAAGTTCTGATACGTGACGCCGTATAGTCGGATAAACTTTTACCGACAATTTGAACGAAAATGCTGTCTACATCTTCAGCCCAAAAGACTGATGCATTATGTTCCTACGCCACGCCTGTAAACTTCTACTAATCTACACGACACCCCAAAAGAGAGCACTGCTCATAGCCATGTTTGTGACAACCTCAAATCAAATAAAATTAATGGTAAAAATGTATATACGCTGTAACAATGGAATCTCAAAGACGTAACGAAATAAACTTTCAAAAATTTAAGGGCCCTGAAAAATAAAGAACTTTAAATATGTGAACATCTAGTGATATACACATCCATACACAAGAGAACTAATTTTATAATGACCTGATTGAGCGGTACAAAATTTCGTAATAAAGAACCTTGCTTTAAAATTTTTGGGTTTCAATAATAATAGGACACATTTTAAAAAAATTGAAAACGTAGATATAACAACATTCTGGTTCCTAGATCCGTTATTCACATAGTACAAAAAGGCGCCCTGTTTGGACTCTAATTTTTTTCACTCATGTCAGTCTAGAGACAGAAATAACATAGTTCTCTCAGTAGATATACAACGACCACCAATCACACGAAGATAAAGATACAGCCAACTTTTAAAACGTAATACATATCAAATTTACACACAACGTTGAACACAAAAGAGCCTATTCCAGTAGATATATTACAACATTTTTTCTACGTTCATAATCGCAGATTGGAACCAGCTGCCTGTTTGCCCATTGCGTGAGAAGATAAGCAAGGCAACCCAGCAATATTCCACAGAATGTACCTCATTCAGATGCCGGACATTAATGAAGATCTACTCTGCAATGCAGAATTTGTGCTTCTGCCACTTACAGAGGATAAACTGCACGAAACATCAGCGCACTTGTCTATCCGAGTCGGAGTACCTCAGTCCTTTGCTCACCAGATGAATATGTTACAGTCTTGTTTCTTTTTGTTCTCTTTTTGGTGTGTAATGTACAAAATCCCTTTTATTATTTCTGATTCCTGTAAAGCGTATAACTGTCCTTACTTCACTAGCGCACAGAAATCACAGTGAAAGGAAGAAGACACACACACACACACACACACACACACACACACACACACACACACACACACACACACACACACACACACTATGTACAGGGTGTCTCCTGTCGATCCGTCTGTTTGCGTGATAAAGCATTGATACAGAGATGGCAAAATTTATCGCTTGCCTAGCTGAAAACGTCGTTGATATATCCAACTAGAAAGAAGGTACTGACATCAATGTTGTCACTTTGGATGAATCGAATCTTAGAACGTCTGTGATTTTCAAATAGTTTTCCGAGCTTAAAAGAAGTAATTACACGTATATACTACTTGCTGACCCTCCTGTTAGGCTACTTCATATTGTTTCCAAATTCAACATGTGAAAGAAGTTAATAAGGTGATTTTACCATTTAGATGCACTTGTAATACATTATATGTTACGTTATATAACGTTCAGTTCAGAAATGTTATTCGCATCTTCAATCTGAAGCGACTACTCAATAGTCACTTCCGATCTCAGACCTTGTGCTGTACGCACACACATTGGCACTAGTTACTGGGTGGTTATAATGCCTTGAAAATTGAGGCAGATAAATTTTCCGAAATATCAAGCGATACAGCCCAGATCTAAATTTCATAATCACGAAGAAATAAAATCCACACTAAAATTAAACTGCAGCGAAATCCTGCAATGTCTATAACGTACCTTCTTCAGTCCTGTCCTTTCTTTGTTACTTTGTACCAATAAAATATGAAGAGGAAATATGCGGATGGTTAAATCGAGAATAATGACAGGGGCACGGCATTTGATACGTACGGAGGGACAGAAGAGCATGCAGCCGTTTGGGGTGGGAAACTGACGGTAAAGGATAACTTGGAAGATTTAGGCATAGATGGGAGGATAATATTAGAATGGATCTTAAAATAAATGGTTGGGTGGGTGTGGACTGGATTAATCTGCCATAGAAATGGCGTGCTGTTTTGAAGAAGGTAATGAAACTTCGTGTTTCATAAAATGCGGGGAATTTCTTGGGTATCTGAGGGGTTATTAGCTTCTCTGTAAGGACTGCTGTAGAGTTAGTTAAAATGTGGAGAGGAATATTTTGGGCACAAATAGAACAAACAATTATTATGTTTATCCTCATAATTCTCGTTGCTTTTAGGCCAACTCAACATAAGGTCACCACAGCGATGACAGTTCTACATTTAAAAATGCGAAGGGGGAAGTAGACAGCATAATATCTCAACAGCAAAGGACAGAATCAAGCATGCCTTTCTGAAGATATGGCAGCGGTTATACTGTCCCCGGGATCGGCTCTTTTGCCTTTACCTACGATTGTTGTCATCAGTTACATTTTGACTCTCAGTATTGTCTGCTTTATTCTGCAGTTCCTCATGTGTCAATGTTTTTGCGTCCTCTTTCTTCTTGAAGATTCGTCTTCTGGGAAGTTACACCGTATCGATTAGCATATAGTTACAGACGTTATGAAGGATAGTAAAGTCTTTATATTTGAGGCAAAGCAATCGAAGAAGATGGAAGAATGCGAGATTTTAGGTTCTCTCTTCTAGGATGTTAAGCTGTTACTGCCTAACAGTGAGAATAGAGGCATTATCATTTTTCGAATAGTCGGTAACCACCTGCCAATCGACAGGGAGTAATATCTTCAACACCACTGATCTGGCAAATTCAAATCTCGCATTCTTTATGATTATTCTCCTTTCCTTCTTTAGTACCATTATCATTGTTTATTAAATTATCCATTTTGAACGAATATTTTTTATCTGTTTAGATATACTCATTTATTTATTTGTAAAACCTCCCGACTCCTGCCGTATTTCCTCGTACCGTTCGGCAAGCTCCAGTAGCTGGCAACTTGCTTCACCACACCCTGTAAAACAGTCTGCAGTGACTGTTCGCTTTTGTATTCAGTTCACGGCCCGCAAGCTCGCACGCTGCGCTGTGTCACATCGAGAATGTATCTGGGTTGTCAATCTTTTGCGCGACCCGTGTTTGTCTCGCCGGACTGGACCGGACAAGTCGACAAGGTAAGACAAGACAAGAGTAAAATGGTTATTATTGGAACCTGATGCGGCATTGTTATGTCATTTTGACTTGTACTGTTACAAAAATGTATACACGCAGTCAGAATGGAACTTAACAAGTCTATTCTCTTGTACGTAACTAGTTATTGCGGATAAAAGCGGACTTAGGTTATAAATTCGCGTAGACGTTTCTGCGTCATTTGCACCGGTGTTCCTCCAATTATGGCCTGCAAACATTCTATAGCTTGAGGATAACCAGTTTGCTTTCTTAGTTTGCCATCGTTTTCTCGTACACTACAGAACTTACTGCCTCAAAACCATAAATGATGGAAGAGTTAACCTGTTTTCACGCACAGGACTTCTTCATTTATTACATATTTGTTTTGGCTACTGTTATTATTAGCATTATCATTATCAAGAGTTTCCAGTTTGTTGCGCTCTGAATATGTTTATAACCGTTAGTCGGCCTAGAACATTTCAGATCTTATGCCAACATTACGCAGCTGCATATAATCAAAAGTCTCTGTTGTCATTAGTCGGTACCATCCACTTCTACACTGCAGCTGCCTACGGGTTGTGCTAAGTTCCTGTTTTCGTTAAAATATTCTGTCGTTGTTTCTTGTAAGCTTTAATACACTAAAAGTGTATCTAGTAGTATTTGTTCGTAACAGGCTACACCTTCATAAACGCTCTCCCTTAAATGTGCTCTGATGCAATAGGCGGCGTGATACAGTGTGTATGAATGCACCACTAGGTGGCTACAGCAACTACAGAGCCGGACAATATCACACTTACGTCAATGCGTCTATGCTTAAGAGTAATCTGATAGAAAAGGAATACGTATAAATATATAGGATTTCCGTATAATAAAGTAGGTAATTCAAATGTGCCGAAACGAGTGGCCGCGCGGTCTAAAGGCGTGGGTCTGAAGCCTCTCGCTTCCTGGGATCGCGGGTTCGAATCCAGCCAGGGGCATGCGTCTCTGTCTCTTGTGAGTGTTGTGTGTTGCCAAATACAGGTCTCTGCGTCGGGGTGATCACTTATCCAGAGGAGTCTTACCGAGTCTGGTGTCTCTAAGTATGACTGTGAAGCCTTGATAATGAGGAGGCTCTGGCCCACTAGGGGCTGTTGCGCCATGAAAAAAAAATAATCAAATGTAAGGGGAATGAAACTTGCCTCACAAATAACAGAGTTAATTTCTTGTCTCGGATACTTGTTTCGATATCAGCTTCGAATGATAATTGCGGTTGAATGTTTGGCAGCCCTGATTTGTATTTGGAAGTTCCCTGAGTCAGATTTAAGCCCGGGGCAGAGCATTCTGACTCAGGTTTCTCAAGGTTTCCATAATCCCCCCTCCCCCCGGCAAATTGCCTGGGTATTACTTCAATTTAAGCAAAAACTCCTTCCTAACAAATCGATAGGCCTAATTACTGATGTCCATACTTTCACTGCATATCCTACAGTCTGAGCTACTGACAGTTCTGCTAAATGTACAGTCAATATATGCGTAAATAAATAAATAATGTGCTTCTTAGCTTCTTATACACCCAATTTGCAGTGACCCAAAATGTTAAGTAACTGTAGCTGTAGCTTGCAAAATTTTCCTCCTAAATGTTTCAGTGATGACAGTTCTAAGAACTACACATTGTTTTGTACATGAACCACAAGAAAGGAGTCTAAAGGAAAGAGAACGGCTGAACAGGAAGGCCAATAAATAAGTCTTCTTCTATCCAGACACTGTAAAATGAATTATCGTGTGTCACCAATACGTAACACTATGACACCTACCTGCAAGTTTATGTTCGCACGTGAGATTCGAGTTATTCACGCTGGTAAGTGTAAAGATTGCCGTCGTCTGGGCTGTGACGTCGCTGATTAAGTAGAAATTTACAGACAATTCGGAGGTGCGGCTTTCATCTTCATTCATATTCCGTTCACATTTCAACTCGCAACACATGACCTCCCACAATAGTGGAAAGTAAAGACAAACACAGATCTGTGACACTTACACTTAATAACAAGACGAACCACATCACTCTAGTACAGAAAATTATGGAGTACAGAATCTCTTTAGACATTCGGGTCTTAAGAGACACACGTTTAAACGTAGCTCAAATTACGAATGTTTCAATGCATTGTTCCCTACTCTTTCTTAACAAGCCGCGCATTAACGGTTGATAACGGAATGCCAAAGGGCGTAATTACAGGAGGAAATCTTATTTGACTTACAAAATTTCAGTTTTCCGGTAATACGAAGTAAGTTACAACTGCACTGGTGCCTTCAGGAGAAAACTCGACATATATGATACTCGTAAAACCAAAACTTGTTTATTTTTATAGGGCTAACTCTATCAGAGACGAAGACACCACATTAGAACACACCCACCTAGGCCGTGAAACTGTGAGTGGAAAACTATGTCAGTTCGCCAGATTACACGCAGTCCACCTTGCTGAGCAACCACAAAAACAGAGAGACATTAAGAACGGTGAAATGAGATAAAAATGAACCTGCCTTCTGTCATCACAGACAACGTGATGAAAACCGTGGCGGTGTTTCTGTGGTGCCGGTGATAGAGACAGACATCTGTTTTAAACATCATTGTCAGCTGTGAAAATAATAAATAAATATTTTAATACGTCGACTCTGCTGAGTACTAACATTTCACCCGGTGAAGTCATCAGATTTTGTAAAGAAGACAGGCATTACTGAAATTGTAATATTTGTATTGGTTTGCCTTTAGGCTGTTTTTACGGATGTGCATTAATTGGAGACACTGTGTTTATAACATTACAATTTTCCTTACGTGAACAAAAGTGGTTCCCACAATAAAATTCAAAGTTTTGAATTCTGTAAAGGAAACTGAATTTGTGCAGCCAAATTCTTAAATTCCGGTACCGTACGAGACTTCCGTGGCTTAATAAGTTTAAGAACTCCATGTTTTTGTAATGTGACCTCTACTGACTACATATTATTTACTTCCGACTATGTGGGCCGAAATAGCTCAGTCAGTAGCGATTCGCTACTGACTGAACGGGACGGAGATCGAATACCATTGCAGGCGAGGTTCCCCACACCCGTCCAAACCAGCCCTAAGGCCCACCCAGTCTCCTGTCAAATGGGCACAAGGTCTCTTTCCCGGCGGATAAAGCATGGTGTTGACCTCCCACCCACATCTAGAGCTGAGGTTAGAGAAAGAGTAGAACTATACCCTTACTCCCCCTCTGGGGCTTCATGGCATGTTCTAGGGTAAATTTTACTTTTGTTTTACTTACTACGAAAAACTGACATAATTACTAACAGAATTTCTTTAATTATTGTAAAAGTTATTGACAAAATCGAGGATTTTATCTCACATTTCTGCATTTAGACTGCGTCTTTCTCGAATAGATTACCAGGAATTTACCATTTGTCTATTACATTTACTTAAGTTGGTTTTATTTAAATTCCTTCCTCATACACGCTAAGCGTTACAAGTTAATGCACCACTTAGTACGCTCTCATCATGGAAGAGTCAATATTAGCAGAGTGAGCGAGTTATGTATTTGCTCCAAGCTATCAGTGGTGTTGACTCTTGTAAACTCGATAACAAACACACCGCTTGATTGTTTGCTCCTTTGTTGACTCTTTTCTCGCATGTCGTTTTGTACACAAACTTCAAGAAAAAGATCAAACAACTGAGTTTGTTTTTGAAAAATAAACGAAACCTTACGCATGTAACAAAAACTATAGCAAAGCAATATACAGTGGTTGTTGTGTGATTGATGCTGGTGTAGCGGGTGGAGTGTTGGAGGGTAAATAATTTCTTAAAGTGTTTGCTAAGTGTTTGCGGTAATAGACGACTTGTATCTTAGAACGTGCGTGGTCACTGGCATCAGTTAGAACAACAGGAATTTTAATTCGTTTTATGTACACGCCGCCCTGATGGGACGGATCGGTGATACGCGAAAACTGGCATTCCGGTAATGACCTATTTGTAGGATATAAGTTCCCATCAGGGGTGCACAGATTTTCCAAAAATTTAATGGCGACCGTCAAAAGCTCCAGTCCCAAGAAGGAAGACATGAAGCAATTTTCCACCCTGAGGACCCAAAAATATTAGGCGTCACCGTATATAATCAGGCGCCTTGGGGACCTGGCGCACGGGATTTGCGCACCTCTGTTTTATATGTAGTTTTACGTTGCTTTTAAAGTAAGAGAACGTGATGATTATGTGGCTGTCATAAATTTTAGTCGCCATTCTTCAGTTGTGTCTTGTGGATGCTTCAGTTCCATCGTTTAAATGACTCAAGGAATAAGAAATCAGTTATGTCAGAAATACATTTGTGAAATTGTTCTATACGGATCTATCGGTTTTATATTAAAAAAAATATGGGAAGAATATGGACAGTAGAAATGAGTTGTGTTGTTGTGATTTCTGGTGCAGAAAGACAGATCGTATAAGCAATGACAGTATATAACAAGAACTGTGAATAACACATATTAATATAATTATAAAGTACTAACAAAGCAGTCAACGGGCACAAGTGGCTGAGGACGCCCTGTAAATGAAAGGAAGAAACGGTTTAAATTGCTGTAATCAGAAGGGATCGACAGCTTACGCAATCCGTGATTTTACTGACGTTTTCTCCGATACTTGTTGCAAGAATGTGTGTTTTGAATATAGGTTTTCCCTTATCTCTTGTCCTCTACTTACAGGATCAGACGTTTGGACGACATCTTAGAATGATCTGCTTATAAGGTAAACCTTATCGCACATTAATACGTTTTCAACAAATTGGAGATTTGAGATTATCTCAACTGTGTTGCCGAAGATTCAAATCTTCTGAGATGTTACACTGTGACGAATGTTTAATAATTACCGACGTTTCGAACGATCGTACTGCTACAATGTTCAGCGTCGATCAGAGCGCTCTATATGGCATTAACATCGCAGAAGAAAATATTCAGTCTAACAAAATGCACTTTATTATTTTCAGATACTCTGTATTTCAGTATCTTGTTAATCAATCCAACGTGCTTCGATCCTTCATGGGAGCATTATGGGGGACTCGTAACAAAGTAACATTTCACAAAACAGAACGAGCAATGTACCGTCTCATCCATCCACACATACCTAGACATCTCCAGCACCTACTATACTAGTGATCCATTACAAAATTGCCTACAGCATAACTTACTGTTTTTTATATATTTTTATACCTTTTTGTATGTATATACATTGCTTGTTATGCTTTGTGAAATGTTACTTTGATGCGGATCCCTGATGATGATCCTATGAGGGATCGAAACACATTGGATTAACAAGACATTGTAATACAGAATTGCTGAAAATCAGAGTGCGTTTTGTTAGGCTGAATATTGTGCGACTTGTTTATTGACAATGCACGGTATGAACAAAATAAAATCACGGAAGACCTGAATCTTCAAATCGCAACATATTGCGTCTTATGCTGACTGCATTTAATAAAATAAAATTGCGTTAAGTTTCATTTTTAATGTGAAATCAAGAAGTAAAAGTGGTCGTATTTACCCTACAGCAGTCATCCATGTTTTGTCATGGCCACCACGACCAAGAACGAGAAAATTATGATGCAGTGACGTAAGAACATTAACACTAGACGTGCATCGTGACGAGAACATTAGGCACATAAGAATCTTTAAGAAATATAAATAACAAAACAAATACTGGCTTGGAGCTACTGTAAGGCGCCTCACCCAGCAACTGACATCCACAGCCTTCATACATCGACTGTTTCTCAGCCTGGACAGACGCAGCTTGCAGACACCGCGAGTTCTACAGAACCTTTACGCTGAAAATGAAAGAACAAGAGAGACCTAATACGGAACAATGAATCAAATACTTTGCAGTCAGTTTACGGCTCGAGTTTACGTTTCCATGTTGCAAACGAAGCAGTATATTCTTGTACAAAAGTTTTTTCGTTGCTTCATTTACTTTTAACGACATTTCTCCGATTCTCTCAGTCACATGGCGTAGAATGGGAGGTTGTTTATAAATTCGATAACGTGTTTTGATCCTCAGTGCATCCACATACGCTCATATGGCACCTTCTCCGAAGAGCGTTTCTTCCAAGCCATTATGAACCAACGTAACATTCTGACGGTACACGATATACCTAACCAATACACTTGCAAAGCCGGGGGCCTCTGAAAAGTAAACAAAGTATGAAACAAGACCGCAGCGTGACTCAGCACACATCGTGGCACGGAGCTTGCATGTGTAACAAGATCCGAAGTAGACATTCCATGCACGTAACTCGAATGGCCGCCCTGTCGGACGCATTTTAAAGTGTCGCAGTTACATTAATTGGCAGTAAATTTTTCCAGGCTTTGTTCTTAACAGAATCAGTATTACGTAAGCCAGTATTATTTGCTCTATTCTTGTTGTATTGTGCTTTTTTTGTATAATTGTGCAGTATTTGTGCCGTGCTCGGTTTGTAACTGGCTTCCGTGTTCTTGAGTTGGCAATTTAATAAGAATTAAATGAAACTGATTTGAATTCCAGTATTATAGATAAAAATGTAAGGTTTCCGCTTGTGAAGGCCGTGAAGGTATATGGGGAACTAGAGGTATAGCTCCACCCGTTCTTAACCTCGACACTAGATGGACGTGATCACCTTTAGGCCCCAGGTGTTCCTGAGCGGTTTGGAGACGAGAAAAATCTCTTGCCCTCGACGGGAATCGAACCATATTAGTAGTAGCAGCAGCAGCAACAGTAGTAGTAGTAGTAGTAGTAGTAGTAGTAGTAGTAGTAGTAGTCGCACGTCTTCTCTTAAAGAAACCAATAATCCTCCATACACAGTCGTGCGCGCTACAAACGTTAGACACTGTGCTTAAGAAAATAATAGGCATATTCGTATTAGTTACTTTTTAAAATACAGTATTTCCGTTTTTTAAATTTGTCGTGTTACGAGATCTCAGTTAACACTTAGAAGCAATAAGGACTACAGTTAGAAACTTCTTTCTGAGCGTTGCACTTTTATACAGCCTAGCCCCAAAGATCAAGCATTCATAGCAAGTTAGTCACAGTTTACCTACAGCTTATCTGTGTATATATTGTTAAATTAAAATTGGTAGCAAGTTGGCGAAATGCCAGATGTTCTGACTCATTTCAGCTTGGCTTATGGAAGGTAAAAAAAAAACTGCTGAGAAATAACGCGGGTGGTAATACCATATGAAAATAAATTCTGAATAATGTGCAGAGTATAATGACGCCGAAGCTGTCGGAGTTTGTTCAAAATAGTGTGGATTAGGACACCTTGTTTTTGTGCTTCAAGCTGTATAACAACTTACAGGTTATCTCTGTGTTTAAAGCGCTACAGCAGGATAACCTGTCTCTGTGCTTAAAGCGTTAGAATAGGATAACCTGGCTCTGTGCTCAAAGCGCTAGGGTAGGATAACTTGTCTCTGTGCTTAAAGCGCTNAAAATAAAATCATGACTGTTGCCCATGAAGACGCTGCGCGAGCCCTCCTACCGCAGTGTGACGTTCTGAAATAAATACATGAATATGCTAAACATGTAGGCCACTTGCTGTTGATAGCAACAGGAGAAGCAGGAAATTATGGGCCATGATGAAAACAAGGGTTTAATCAGTTCAACCTTTGGTATCAGATAAAATGGCCATTTGCGAAGGAATTCAAACAGGCTTTCTTAAAAGACTAGAAAACTTAGGCTTATCTTAGATGAAAAAAGCAACCAACAAATGCACTGTACTTACTTATTCAACTTTTTACTCTGTTTTTCCCCGACATGTTTCGGCGTCTTGCTACGCCGAAACATGTCGGGGAAAAGCAGAGTAAAAAGTTGAATAAGTAAGTACAGTGCATTTGTTGGTTGCTTTTTTCATCTAAGATAAGCCTAAGTTTTCTAGTCTTTTAAGAAAGCCTGTTTGAATTCCTTCGCAAATGGCCATTTTATCTGATACCAAAGGTTGAACTGATTAAACCCTTGTTTTCATCATGGCCCATAATTTCCTGCTTCTCCTGTTGCTATCAACAGCAAGTGGCCTACATGTTTAGCATATTCATGTATTTATTTCAGAACGTCACACTGCGGTAGGAGGGCTCGCGCAGCGTCTTCATGGGCAACAGTCATGATTTTATTTTGTTGTCAGAGAAAACAAAAAAAGTGACGGAGAGAGAGTGAGCCAGAGAGAGGAATAGAACCGGAAACCTGTCATTACGAAACAAATTGAGAGAATTAGAGTAGGAACCATCACTTGGAAGATGGGCCACGTTCAGTCCCCAAAGACACAGCGAGGTTAATATAGCAGTGTGGTGACGAGCGGAAACTGGGTCACATAATGGCATAAATTGTGTTGGGAAATTGCCTGGTGCTTAACCCTAGGCTACATGCAGCAGTTAAAAACAGTAACAAGGAACTCACACTGATAATTGCCCCGGAACTTTATGTTTTCTCTTATTACGGTTAATCCCATACCAAAAAATTTTAATAAAGAATGGATGGAGACAAATTTCAGTTGTAAGTGATCTACTTGTGAGAATAACTGTGAAGTTTATGTGGAGTTAATGATTAAGCGTGTGCTAGGCTGCTTTATGTGCCTATGATCAATTTGTCTGACGTGTTGAAAACACCTGACTATCACGGCTGTGAAGAAATCAAGGCTGTGATGGCGTCACTGTTCATTTTGTCAGAATTCCACGCGTTTATATGGCCTGTACCCATCTCCTCTGACCGCAACTTTGCTTAGTATATGACACTGTTTGGTAGCCTACTCATAATTCCTAGTCTTGTAGGATTGCAATTACTGTACTCTTCAATAAAATATGATACTAACTTGTATGTCCTCGTCTAAAAAGACATAAATATTTAAATGCGTATGTTTTCCCCATAGCTCTTTGCAAATATTTTATTAACATTCGTTATCCTCATTCACTAAGCTAACTAAATGGATCACAGTTCTTCTTCAGAAGTCAATAGTTCCTCAGCTAGTCAAGAAATTCCACATATTTTACGGAATGCGACAGTTTATCACCGTGTTCACAACAGCCTGCCATTTGTCCTTTCCTGAGCCAGATGTATCCAGCCTACGCCCCTCTATCTTCTGTCTTTCAGATCCATTTTAATATTACACTCACATGCACGCGTACGCCTTCCAAATGATCCCTTTCCTTCAGGTTTCCCCACCAAAAAATGTAGGCATTTCATTATGAACTCCTATTCTGTAATTACACGCGTATATTATTTGGTCCAGGCGTTTCAGCTTGTACGCAATGATCACTGCTCTGTCTATGCTATAGGCCTTTTGCAAATCAGCCTTGACTATACTATGGCAAATCGAAACTTATAAGATAGATAATTACTGGATAATTTCAATGGCACTGAATTGCAAAGAGTCGTCCTGCGTATTATATAAATATTAAATTACTCGTAATATCTCAAAGGAACGGGGTGTGGGGACGTTGCTTTTAATTTAAACGGCTTCACGAGAGTTTCGGTGGCAGGCGGTGTGAACACTTTAAATAACTTTCGAGTCTTTGGGTTTTCATAAACAGTGAATTTTTTTTATCTCCTAAATGACAGTCCACTTTTGAAGACTGAATATATATGATGGATTTAGTCAGCGTGTTAGTCCGTCGTTGTGCTCCGTTGGGCTGCTTCAGATCATTAAGTGACTAAGAACAACTTGCTATCTTTCACGGTAAGGAGTATGATATTAACCCTTTAAAGATGAAGCGTATCTGTTTTATATAAGGACTCAGTGCGTACCGCGCTGTAAACACTCTGCACTTCGGTTATAAAAACCAATCTCTTAATGTTTTATAAGGCAAAAGTTGCTGTTTGTTCTGAGATCCGTACAAAACACATAAACGCAATGTGGGCACCACGTAGAATTTTTTAGTGTTAAACCTGGTGCTATGTAAAGTTACCGCTAGGCTTTAAAATGTTTAAAACAAATTACTCTAAAGGATGAGGAAAATTAACTACTATAAATTTACGTAACAAACAGCTTTATGGCTTTTTTTCTTCATCTAATACCGTTGTGACGGTTAAAACCTGTCAAAATGCTCCTTGCTCACCCCAAATCCCGCATGGTATGGAGTGGGATATAACCCGAGCTTCCGCGGTGAAACGCCGGCGACTAAACGCTTGAGACATGGCACGGGCAGAAATGTGTGGAACTGTTCCACTCTCCTATACATCTTCACGGTGTGGTACTTAACCTTTTAAAGCCTAGCGGTAACTTTACATACGACCAGGTTTAACATTAAAAAATTCTACATGGTGCCCACATTGCGTTTATGTGTTTTGTACGGATCTCAGAACAAACAGCAACTTTTGCATTATAAAATATTAAGAGACTGGTTTTTATAACCGAAGTGTGGAGTGTTTACAGCGCTGTACGCACTGAGTCCTTATATAAAATAGACACACTTCGTCTTTAAAGGGTTAATAAACCAATCAGAGGTTACCTCTTTTTCGACGTACTGCACGCTTTAAAACTGCTGGTGCTGCCTACATCGGGCTCCTTACTGATCTGCAACACTGCACCTTCTTTTTCGTAGCGCTTTATAGAGCCCAGCTGTAAATCTGCTCTGACACTAACAAAGCTGTGTATTTTGCCGCCGAGTGCATTTATGTGTTTCGAGAGGCTCTCACAATAAATACAGACACAAAATATATATTGCGTGCGGTACTGGGTTATAACCTTGTACCTCACATGAAAGACACTATTGGTTTTCTGTGGTTTTCTTCGATCAAAGAGCAAATGCTTAGTAGCTATACAAATTGCACATTCCGCTGCACCCTTCTCATGCAGCCCTCACAGCTTTATCAAATTTTCGTCATAATGCAGCCCTGCCAATGTACATATAAACATTCACCCAAAATACAGCAACTATTTAAACCTCTTTCCTTTGCTGCATGCTCAAATCAGTCCACTTCCCATCTCCTTGCCTTCTTTACTACCAATGATCTTCTTTATATCCAATCAACATTTACAAGAAGGACGAGCGGGCATTGCTTTGGAACCTACACAGCCGTCAAATTTTCTCTTTTCCTGAACAACCACTGTATTTCTCACCACTCCGTATTTTCTTTTCCTTTTTCTTCCCTTTCTTTCTGTTCCTGCGTGTTCGTTTTCCGCCCCTTTTCCTTCGTCAGCCGTGTTGAAAGTAAATTTGTGTTGAAGCTAGATCCTGCGTCAACAGTCTTCCTTCTTCACCTTCACTTCTCCCGTTAAGAGCGGTGCCGACGTACATCTATATCAGTCATTCCGGTCTGGTCCATTCCATCTCTCTCTCTCTCTCTCTCTCTCCCAGGAGAGAGCAACGAGTCATGGAGATTCTCACTGGATCGGAACACAGCTTCAATTCCAGTGTACAGCCTGTGGCAAAAGAGACCGTCCTCGCTTTATTGCGTACGGTGGTCTCTTGTAGACTCACTCTTGCTTTCAGACACGGTGAGCCAATCAGTAATACGACCGCTTACAACCGCGATGAAAGGGGTTAGATTTCCAGAAAAATTAGGCCGCTATGTCTCGACCATTACGTGCAGAACAGCTGTGTGGCTTATCCAGCATCCATTCTGCTGAGCATGAGTGCGTACAGTGACTCCACGCTTAGAACAATCATTCATGTCTATCGAATGCAGATGTCTAGCACATGTTGAGCGTTACGTCACGTGGTGAAGTGCCTGAGACCATGGAACGCTTTTGCCTTATTCGATCAAACATACAAAAGATAATGACTTTTCTGTTACTTTGTTTTTATGTCAGTAAAATTTCTACGAAACTCATTAAAATGAATGTAGAGTACGAGAATCGTGAATTCACATTTCAAGTTAACGGGTGAAGTTGATTTCATTTTTAGACATCGACCAGCAGGTATAGCGACTAGGTTACTAACTGGGCAGTCTGGGGTTCAAGTACGCGTAAGGGCAAGATATTTTTCTCTTCTCCAAAACGTTCAAACAGGCTCCTGGGCCCACGCTGCCTCTTATTCAATGGGTACTGGGGGTAAAGCGGTCGGGGCTTGTCGTCAAACCATTCACTTCCATCTAGTGCCGAGGTTAAGAATGTGTGGAGCCACACCTGTACTTCCAATATACGATTTTATGGCGTGGACAGGGAAAATTTGACTTTTTTTAACTTCCACCTTTTTTGAATACAAATTCTGTGCGTACTGTCACGCATTAAAATGACTTCACTCAGCGCAGCACAACACATTTGTTTCATTTTGTCACCCAGTTCAACCCCACTGTCAGGGATGTGCGCAAATCAGTAAGAAGCGACTTCGACTGAACCGAACGCTAAAAAACTGAAACAGAATTTAAATTGTGTTCTGAAAGAAACTGTGGCGTATTCAGATGGTAAAATGACAAAAATTGTGAACCACTTTTCCGTTTTGGGAGTTCCACTAATAAAAATTACTAAATGAGAATTGCGAAATGGCAGTATTAAATCCGGCAGTACAACCCACACCCCACCTGATGCCACTACAACTGTTTGAGATTAATCTCCCTAACTTACCCACAGTTAATTCCCTACTCTCTTTTATGTGGGTTGGGATAGCCAAGCCGGTGTATCGACTCGCTACGGGTTAGACAGTGCGGGGATCGGGTCCCGGTGTGGGCGAGATTTTCCCCAACCGCCCCGGCCAGCCCGGAGGCCCAACTAGCGTCCTGTAAAATGGGTATCGACTGCGTTTCCCGGGGGTAAAGCGGCCGGGGGGGGGGTGGCGTTGATTATCCAACCCTCTCTAGCTGAGAAGTTAAAGACGGAGTAGAGGTATATGTGTACTCACCATCTGCGCCTTCATGGCCTGTTCTAGCATGACCTCTACTTTATTTTACTGTCTTTTATGAGGCAGTTTGTTGTTACTTCAGTTGTAGACTACACTTAACGAGCCACAAACGACGTTCCATTCTAATTTTGGTTTAATTTACAGCATACGTGACTGCATACCTGACGGGGCAGGGAATTTCCAAATCATGATCTAGTGGCCAAGTGAGAGAATATATGTTGCCCATTTAACCATTACCGCCAGCATGTCAATATTTAGACTCTCGCGTAAGAGGGAAGTTGCCTTCGAACAATAGTTCCAATTCCTCAGATTTTACAAATATTCTACAAATAAGTATACATAATCGTAACGACACCTCTGTGGTTTTCTCATTCTGCCCATCAGACTGCCAGGATTTCACTCTGAGACAGGCCGTGACCGCCTCCTCCCCCGTGCTTCAATTGGAAACTTTAACAACTGGAACCGTAAGGAAAATTCTTTTATAAGGCTTTAATTTAGCGCGGTTGTGTGAACCGGAACGTCGTTGCTGTGCGTTTCGGTTCAATTCGAGCACTTCTTATTCCACATCCTTACCCATTTACCATTCATGGTTATCTTTCTGGCTCATTAGAAGCCACGAAGCTGGAACACGTTTGACAAAGAACACAAATGGAACTTACTAAGAAATAATATCCCTAAACTGTAGCTTGTCATGTAATGTAATCTATAAAAAATTCCCCTGTGATTCCAAGTAAGAACGCACAAACAGCAGATACTCGTGCTACTAAAATGAAATTCAGGAAACTACAAATTTGATTACACATGTGTCACGCGTTAAATTTCAACGTCGTATGAAGTTTTTCAGAAATGAAGACCAGCCAAATGAACAGTTTTTCATATTTTAAAGTCTTTAAGTGTTTTATATAATAAAGTGATGTGTCCTCCCTGAAGATTGCAGCTAGCCGAAACATGTTGGAGAGAAAATAGAGGACAAAACCTAATAAATTAGTGAAAACTTTTGCATTTAGTTGGTCTTCATTTCTGAAATTGATTTTAGTGCACGGATGTGAATAATATAAAGTTCATATGAAGTATTAATATCTTCATTTCCGTGAAAACATGAGGTTATTTAGTAAACAATAACTTAATGCTTAGGGTTTAGTGTTACAAAGCGTGTCATTTAACATATGAAACAAAAAATTTCCAAAATTAAGAATGTCAAAGGGAAAAGGTACTACTAGCTGATCACGCACATTACACTTACATTAGAATACGTTATTCTTGCCATTCGTTCCGCTTCAAATTCGTGTTCTGAACAAAGGTCGTCAGCTAACGAAAAAATCAGTTTCAAAGAACTGTGACCTACCATTGCCAGTTATTGCAGGTGTTCTTCTAAGTGGCAACTCTACGTAGCCCGTAAGAGGTAGGATTGTAGCACGTGAAAAACTGATTCTTGTAATTGTTCAACTGCAGATTATTTGCATCTACAATCAATTTAAGCGGCAACCCCCTCTCTTTGTCACGAGTTGAGGTTCGTGCCACGGGCGGCTGTGGGGTCTGTCGGAGGACCTGCTTAGGAAGTCTGACTACTTCAAAATGAAATGGCGAACAGTATCAGATGCTGTCCTTCATTAATAATGGAGGGAGCACGTAGGGCTAAAAACGCTGTCACAGAAAGGGCAAATGTTACGAGACCAAACAGTGAAATGCACTGTAAAGTGACAAGTGTCGTACTACGGCTCAGTACAGTGCTAATGAAGTAATTAGTTAATTACGCAAGTAATTACAGTGGTTAAACTACACGAAATTACACTATTCGTTGTGTAACCTTAGAATTTATAAAATAAGTTAGAACTTAAAATATTATACACGGTACCTGGAGTTGTCGCATTGGCTCTTATGCTTCTTCTTTATCACGCTGCTAAGTTGTTTAGCACCAAAATTTCTCTGCGGGGTTGGTAAAGCTGAGTCAACTGTGAAGTTAATTATCCTACTCGAATCAATTCAGACCTGAGGTACGGAATACACAGAACTGCCACGCCTGCACGCTCCCACGCTCCTCCATGTCGAGTTGCTGGGGCATATAGGTCGCTTACACGCAGGAGTGCGTGAACACACCCAAACACACACACACACACACACACAAAGTGTTCTATTCCCTTTAGGTTTTTACATTTAAATTCTATATGCATTTGTCATCTCTCACACTCATGCCACATACCTCACTCATCCTTCTGGATTCGACAGCCATTATAAATCGTGTTAAGGAATATAAATCATACAGCACTTGTTACCAATATTAACAGTTACTAATTGCGCATTTTAGAGGGAAGAATTAGTGTATAATGATCATACTTGGAGAAGCGGAATATCCGTTCCGCTAGTCACCACCCGGTTCAGCAATGAAGGCGGTGTAGCTGTGGCACATCAACACACTTTTCAAAGCAGGAAAAGACTTGGGTCCGGCCAAGCCTATACCAAGGCGAAACGAATTGTGAGCCCAATTTACTCTTTTATCGAGGGGCGTGAAGAAAACTTCTTGCTTGTACCGATGAAGAGTGAAGAGGCGGGGGTTCCCCATCTCCTCAGACAACAACACAATCAGTGAGGCGGTTCAAATCGCACGCTTGCCAACAAATGCACATCCCTCTTCATATGGCACTTGCGGTATTGACTCTAGAGTGCGTTGTGCGTTGCTGGAGAATACGGTAAGACCGAACGAATCATAGCACGCTTACTGCTGTATTGGAAGCACAGAAAGTTGAGGTCTGAGGTTGTCACGGTTTCTGGATTGTGACTTCGTGAAAACTAGTGTAAATGCACCGACGTTTCAGAGGAACTTGCTGTTCATTATGACAGTACATACAGATAATTTCCCCTGAACCTCTGTACACTTCTACCAGAAAAGACAGCGTCACAGCTCAGACAACAGCATCCTTCCAAAACAGAAAATTTATAAAACCGAGGTTAGGAAAGAAATTATACGTGTCTTGTGTACCAACGCTCCAGACATGAAATGGACAACTTATGAATATTTCTGTCTTATGGGAAATGGCGGTGGGTACATATCTGCTAACCAAATGACAAGACGTCACATCGTAAAGGTCTTCAACCTACGAAATCGAGAACTTGTAGAACTGATCATCAGGTAGGAGACGTATGACAAAATGTCCTAAACGAAAGGTAGCATGCATCAGAATGTAATCGGATCTTAATTTCTTCGAAAAGTAATTTTTGTCTCGTAACAATGTTCCCACATACTTAAATTTTGCCACAGGGCTGAAGGCTTTAGTATGTCTCTTTTAGTATGATTTTGTTGTGCATTCCATTGGAAAGACATCGATATATACTCTGTTTTCTCTTCATTGTATTTCTAAGACCATGTCCGTAATAGCGTCCAATAGATTTCCCGTTATACCTCCCCAACTTTTGCAGCGAGCGTGAATATAATAAACGGGAGTAAATGTGACTATGTGACTAAGTGTGCAAGCAGTTGCGTCCCTTTACATAACAAAAGTTACTTTCCTTACGTAAGTAAAGCAAATCAAAGCAAAGCACTGTTGCACAAGTCACATAATTGCCCTCAATACATTACACTTTCTCTTTCAAAAGACTAAGCCAGCATGAGTGTTGTACTGAAAGCTACTGGACTGTTAACACGCAGTTTTGGCCACAGACTAGGGCCTTATACAGTCTACAGTGACAGTGAAATATGATACAGACATGAGTCAACAAATCGCAGTTCACCAACCATTTTGAACGTAGCCTTTTTGATAACGTGAAGCTTTACGAAGGAAGAAATACTAAATGGACTGCACGAAACTTCGAAAGAACGTTTTTGTTACTACCTTTCCAAAACGTATTACTAAATAATTTATGTATGCATTTTAACATTACTCTCCATCGTTCCTTAAAAGGATGTCAGCGCCTATACTTAGGCTTCCTGTCAACCGAAGTCTGTACACTGCGTATAGTCTACATACTCAGCAGTCACTACCCGTTGTTTGTCAGTTTGTCAGTTTGTCCGCGACTGACTATTATTTGCGTCCTGCTATTACTAGCTTCCGGCATACGTTCTTTAACCCTTTAAAGACGAAGCGTATCTGTTTATATAAGGACTCAGTGCTTACCGCGCTGTAAACACTCTCCACTTCGGTTATAAAAACCAATCTCTTGAAGTTTTATAAGGCAAAAGTTGCTGTTTGTTCTGAGATCCGTACAAAACACATAAACGCAATGTGAACACCACGTAGAATTTTTTTAATGTTAAACCTGGTGGTACGTAAAGTTACCGCTAGGCTTTAAAAGGTTAATTTCGGTTTCACAACATGTAATTTAGATGAAATAATACGTTTTCTAACATGACTGCATTAATGGTTCTCTATTTAGTGACATTTATTAGATTACAATTAATAACTTCATAAAAATCGAAGCGTACGAATTCCAGGATACACAGGAGAAATACAAACCTTGCTATACATCAATAATTAACATCTGTTTAAATTTTTCATGCGGAAAAATTTATTTCTTGTTTGTTACGAAACATCTAAATTCTTTATTACAAAAACTGCAAAATAGAAGTTTAAAAAACAAGACGCGATATTTCTTGTAAGCAATATTTTCCTATAGCATGAGGAAAGCTATACAGTGGCACTCTTCACTGAGCAGAGGTAAGCACAAACATTTCCTTCCGAACGACAAGACGCCTGGGATAATAAACAGAGGACAGTCTCTACTGACTGACAGTCCGTAAGCGCCTGACACCGACTAATTCATTTCACCATTATTATTGACGTCTGTTGATCATTATCTGAGGGAGGGGGGTCAACACATACATTTAAAATGCATATAGAGTCGAGCCCACTTATAACGACATTGTTTTATGCATCTCGTCCATAGCATCAGATATTCTGTGTTACCAGTGAATTAATCACTGGTAACACAACACTATGCTACTCGGCTGGAGCTGCACTAGTTCATAGCGACACAAAATATTCACTCCTTTTCATGCAGTTATAACCGAGTTCTACTGTATTTTTGAGCGGTACTTAGTTTTATCTCCAATAAGAACATTTCACATTTAACTGTGCTACAATCTCACTATTTCCCCACACATGCCCCGCCACAATTCCAGCATTTACCTTTTCGTGGGGAGAGATTCTATTATCCCTGTCGATAATTACCTGTCCTGCGTTATGAACCATTTTGTGACAGTTGTTTCCACTTCGCAATCATCTTTAAGTCTGTGGCCACCAGAATTTTGCTTCAGTACATAGAACAGATTTTGATCGCTCTGGGATAAATTTATATTTAAGTTACACCTCTGGAGAGCGATTATTGGCCATCCGCCTAATGTAAAATCTCCGGGCTTGGAAAAATTCTTCGTAACTTTCGATATTACGCACTTGACGATGAAAATTATAATATGCTCCCAAACACAGTCCAGACCCTAGACATGATGGAAAGTACACCCATAATTATATTGAAAGTTTATATAATTGTTAATCAGTTATACGATGGTAGCCTGTCTATGAACAGCTAAATGTTGGCGGACTAGCAGACATACTCCTATTTAAAGGCCGCTGGGGAATCTGTCTTGTAGTAAGGCAGCCAGAACTTAAGAATGTCTCACACAGCCATCAAGTGGCGAGAACAACAGTCGACTGATGTTTACCTCCACGCCGCTATTCGCTGTCTGTTGTGCTTTTGGGTATAGGCTCGATGACTTCGTCTACGAGTAATTTGTCCTTTATTTATTAAATTCACTACACCCAGCAATTGTTGATAATCTACACCCAAGGCCCGTTTCCTTATCCCATTCTGTAAGGAACAGTTGCACGTAGTCCACGACGGATGGCATGCCCGATACGTTAGCTGGTAATGACAACAATAAACAAATGTCCTTCTCTTATTGAACTCGAATACTCTTCACTTGCCCTCACTTTTCACTAGACTTTAATCTAGCCAGTTTCCTTATGCTCAATATTCCTAAAATGTATTTAATATTATCCTCGTTATAAGCCCAGTTCTTCCAAGTGGTCTGTGTTTAACCAGATTTTCCACCCACGATTTTGTAGGCTATGTACGTCCAGTGTATTTTCTGTGCGTGCCGCATGTTTCTTTTGTCCTGTACCACACTATTTTGTCAGTTTACAAAATTAATAATAAAAGGTACACAAAATCATGCCCTATAACACATCTTGATGTACGTTCAAAAAATTTCACCAGTATTTCTCTAACATTAATCCCACAACGTTGAATTATAATGCACGGAATGGAAAATATAGAATTTTCAGCAGCTGAAAGAGGAAGCACTAGATCACACTCTGTGAAGAACTCGCTTTGGAAGAGGATATGGACCTGTCGTAACACAGACAATAGGATGAATGAACTTCATACAGAAGACCGAGCCGGTGTGTATCAAGTGGCAGGTGGCTTCTTACGCTGGTAACGTTTATATTGTTACTGCAAGCTGGAGTTTTGTACACATAATCACTGTCCCTCTCGAACTGATATCCTCATCCATAACCGTCGAACGACTGCGAAATACAAATCTAAAAGTTATCTGTTGATTTGTATGGGTATGAAATTTCGTTTTTCACCGTAAAGGAAGCACACAGGCTGAGGGTGTTTGACAGGAGGATGCACAGAGAAAGGTTTTGACAACTTCATGGCCGTATCCAGAACACAACCTTCACCACACGTTACGGAAGCAATAATGCTCAGCCCGTATAATGACTAGGCTACGGACTGGACGGTCCGGGGTTCGAATCCCGCCACCGACAAGAGATTCCCTCTCCTCCAAGACCGGGTTACTTTCCCCGGGGTAAACAACCGAGGAGTGAAATTAGCCACTCAGCTCCAGCTAGTACCGAGGTTAAGAAGGGAGTGGAGCCATACCTCTGCTCCCCCTATATGCCTCTATGACGCGGACAGGGACAATTCTGGCGTTTCTAATGCGGTGGGGGATAAGATTTAACACGTACGGTGTTATAACAAATGCTTGCAAAATTACGGTTGAAAACTTGGAAGGATTATTAGACTTAGAAGACTGAGGTATCGGTGATAGGATAATATTAAAGTGGGCACTAAAGATATAGGTCTGTGTTATGAGGGGTGTGGACTGAATTCATGTAACCCAGACTGGGGTTCAATTATTTTAACATGGCAATGGATCCCCGTGTTTCATACAAGGCACAATAAACCTTGACCGGCTGAGCAAACTCCAAAATCGCCAGACGGTTGCGGCTCCAAACATTTCCTTCGTCAGTTAAGTTTCGTATTCTATAAAGAGTCAAACAAGCCACAAATATCATGCGAAGTAACCAAAGACATGAATAAACAATGCCGAGGACTTTTTCTAGTAACTGTGAATGATTTTTTAACCACCCTATGGCAGAATGTGTGGAAGTCCTGCGTAACGTCACAAGGCAACAACAACAACAGCAACAGCAGCAGCAGCAGCAGCAGCAGCAGCCTGTAGAGGCTGGTAGGCAGATAATATTTCAGAAGGGTGTAGCATGGACCACGAAGGCAAGAGACAGAGAGAGGCCAAGAGAGAGCATTCCACTGTATGTACGTGATGATAAATAAAGCAGTAAATGTGGAGGGTGACCCAAATGACCTAGCCACAGTGTAAAGTACAGCCAATGGATGGAGACATTTCTGTAACAGCCGGTCGGTATTCTGCGGGTCACTGAGTAAACAAGACGGAAATGCACGCGTAGCCGGGCGGCTCTTATTCCTTTACTCCCTTCTTTTGCCTTGAAAAAGACAGACTTTAAACGTTAATAAAGCAATTGTTGCAGCAGAACTTTCAGTGCTACGTCAGTTACGCGCAGGGAGTCCGTGTGGGATTTGTGGTGAACAAAGTGGCACTAGACAGGTTCATCTCCGAATATTTCGTTTTTTCCCCTGTCTATTCATTGTACCAGTGCTCCATACTGTTATAAGGACAAGTCGGCAAAGCCATGGAATGTTCAACGTGAAGCAAAGCACAAGGTTCTGTTATCACGGAAAATAACGCAGCATCAATGTGTGTTAGGTTCCTGACGTTTCGAGGTAATGTGCCGGCCTCATTTTCAAGGGTTGAAACGTCCAAGAAGTTCCTCATCACGTTGCCTCGAAACTTCGGGAACCGATCACACATTGAGGGGGCAACATATCCTAGAAGAAAGGATTCCTCCAATACGCGGCCGCAAAACGTTCAAATTCGCAAATCAAAGCCTTTTCGGAAATCGCGGTGCATGGAACAGAAAATACTTCCGTGTTTTTCATCCCACAAAATCATCCAGATGCTTCAGAACGCTGTGAAATGGCAGTAGCATGACACACATTATACTTACACATACATACTACCTTGAATATTGGTCCTCCTCAAACACTTTTAGAGAAATCTAACCTGTTTTCTGCCGATCCCGGTAGCCGTGCGACCCAAGGCCGCTTGATTGCTGGGATAGGGGGTTCAAATCCGGCTGAAGGCATGAATATTCCTTTTTTCTATTTCTTGTGTGTTGTGTAGGTAGTGGCCTCTGCGACGAGCTGATCACTCGTTCGGAGGAGCCCTACCGGATGTGTTTCTAATAGCGTGTGATCTAGAAACCTCAAAAATGAGGCGGCCTGGGGTCGAGTTGGATTGTAGCGCCATGGGAAAAAAATCTGTTTCCTGTTCTTTCAAACTTTAACTAGATATCCTACTACACTTCTTCGTAAAAGAATACCACACTCAGAGCAATCAAGATTTACCCCTCTTCAAAGATGATTAAGACTTACAGAAGTGGTGGCAAAGCGACAACTTCCTATTTGCAAAGCGCATTATGAATTCTAAGTTTTCACTACATTACATCTTCCGTCTTCAAGGCCTAAGAAGACTGGCTTTTACAATTTGATACTTTCCAAATGCCAACGGCAAAGTAAACCGTCTAAAATATGATGGAATCTTGGATTCATTTCCATATACAGAAAATTATTATTATTATTATTATTATTATTATTATTATTATTATTATTATTATTATGGACAGACTGTGTGTGTATGATCTGCATACACACACAGCCTGAACTATTCTGTGTCCCAAACACATTGCCTGTTCATTACTGATGGTTTGAAGCAAACCTTAAAGTAACTGCCTGTAGAACCCGGACCAACTCTGTAGGAGCTCACAGGCTTTGTCCGGGAGGGAGGAGGGGGGCGCTTGTGGTAAAGAGTGTTTCCATATATTTACACACCTGATGTTAGGAATACATTGACCAGTCTCTTCTTATCATGTTGGAGTCAGCCAAATTGAAATGTAATTACTGGCAGTTAGTTTTGTATTTATGATGTAATGTGGACGGACCTGGTTTTGAAAATTCAGTGTGTTTAATCATCAATAATCCAAAATCCATTCAATGCGTACGTTTTTTAGAAATATTAAGATCAACAGACCCCTAAATATCACTGACCCAGCATCGTGATGCTGAAGTATGGGGAGTTTCCCACATGCTGTTTCACCTGATTACAGCCAAACAGACGGAAACATGTGTCGCTAGATGGGAAACCCACAAACGTTTAAAAGGTACAAGGACCCAACAGCACTCTTCCTTGCAGCGTCAGTCCATGAATCAGAATACTCTTTTAAAGAACTCCACTTGGTTTTGACCAAGAGCCTATGGTTTTTCATATTGTTAAAAATTTGCATGCCGTGTATTCTATACGTATTTAAAGTTACAGTCTATTCCATTTGAACATAAAATACCAAAGCCTACAGTTTTAAAACTTGTGTCGATATCGTAATATATTAAATTCAGGAAAACGTTGCTCATTCTTACAGAAAACGAACTATACTTTTTGTCAGCTGTGTGCGAACGTTAGTCTGATTATGGAAGCAAAGTGGACTATAGAAAAGGCACTACGTGGACTATGCTAATACCATATTGGACGTGTCAAATGGAAGTCTTGGGCAGCCTTACTTGGCTCATTAACCATTTAAAGCCCAGCGATTAATTATGTGTGCCACTTGCTGTAACATTAAAAAACCTTGCGTTTTGCCACATTGTATATTTATGCGTTGGTATGATTTTCAAAATCAACAGCGATAATTTCCTTAAATAACAGTTGGGTTTTTTATAATGGACATCAACTGTAAGTACTGAGAGGTGGAAACCAATTTTCGCATTGTATTCGATTAGCCACCTTACATAATGGTCCTGCCATTTTGATTTTCTTGCTGCTACACTCGTTTTCTGTGATTCGACTTCGGAGTGCTCAGGCCTATATCAAACACGGCGCTAAGAAGCATCCAGTATAGTCCTACCGCAGAAAATCTAAAGCATAAATCGACAACTGGCACTTAAAATTAGAGAATCTGTTTCCAATGTTAAACCTTTGATAGTGCGTACTTCGCAAAGTCATCTTGGCAACCCTGGGATTTCTTACCTTCTTTTCCCTGCATAGTTCATGATGTTACATTTAAATTGCATGGCCTTCCGTTAGGGCAAAATGCGATTAAATATGGCATGCCTCTAATAATTTTAGCAGATATAGAACGAAGGCACAGAAGTGATTGGTCTATAAGTTTTTTAAACGGTTGAAAAGATAAACATTAAAAACAGAGACATAAGCAATAACTTGTCAAAATTACAATCAACATTTTTCTTCTTGTAGTAAACTCAACAGAAATTTTAACATTCCATCCACGCCGGGAGACTTGTCCAGAAGAAAGAAGTTTTCTTCTCTCCTTTCGTTTCTGTTTTTCTCTCGTCTTTTTACCTGCTCCAGCAATGCCATGTTTCCGACTAAGAGAATAAAAAAAAAAAGATACTTGGAAACATTTGCATTTCAATAAAATGCTTTTAGAAGTTAACAGATACAGGCATGTTCGAAATAACATACAGCTGAGGATGGTATTGTTGCATCGCGCTGTAATTGACTTGCTTCACTTTGTAGCCTCATTCATGTGGGACATAAAATAATTGTGCAGCCAACTTCACAGACGTGAAAACTGTATAGCGTAACAAAAATTTAAAAGTTGGTATAAGAGACGTCGTTCATGTTAGTGTATTCCGGACTGTCTTTAATTTGTTCCATTTCTTCTTCACCCTCCTTTATAAAATGACGGGGTAGAATTTAACTCTTACAACGTGGACTTCTTCTCTCACTCCAATAGGCTTCGTATTGCAAAACAAGTCGGGAATCATCATTCTGTAAAACCTAATCATTCGTGCCAAAATTTTTGAACAAAAGAAAATTATTATTTCTTTTGCATGTTTGTTCCTTTTTAGTTATCAAACATTATACTTATGCCTAGTTAAATACGTTCACTGAAACAAATACGATGTGTTAAAGTGTGTGTGAAAGGAACTCTACCACAAACGCCAGCACGCGACCATATACTCTTTTCGTGAAGTAACTCACATTTAGCTAAAAAGTGGAACCTAGAAGCGTGGAATATTTCTATATATTAATTACCCATTCTACAAATTCCTCCCATTTTATGTTTGTTGATTTGGTAACCCTTATGTAAGGAATAATGTACGTATAGTACAGACTCCGATTATTATTAACCCTTTAAAGACGAAGCATATCTGTTTTATATAAGGACTCAGTGCGTACCGCGCTGTAAACACTCTCCACTTCGGTTATAAAAACCAGTCTCTTAATGTGTTATAAGGCAAAAGTTGCTGTTTGTTCTGAGATCCGTACAAAACACATAAACGCAATGTGAGCACCACGTAGAATTTTTTACTGTTAAACCTGGTGGTATGCAAAGTTACCGCTAGGCTTTAAAAGGTTAAAATAGGGAGCCTCTTTTTATTAACAAAATTCGGTTACGCCATTTTGAGGAAATCTACCCCCTCTTGCGTCATCTTTATACGCCACATACATACACGTACACGTACAGACAGACAGACAGACAGACAGACAGACAGACACACTGTGTTGTTATGCGGAAGTACGTTCGGATCATGGAGATCTGCTCCATGAGAGTACGGGACGTAAGCGCAGGCTGGAAGAAATTGAACATCGCTTAGATTGTGAATTAAAACTTCTGTGGCAGTGAAGGTGAGAAGACATTCATGACCCAACTTCCCTCAATCTAAACACATGACTGAAAAACTCCCCCTCCCCTGACAGAAGGTGTTTTGTACGAAAATTTAGTAACCCCCACAATCTTTAAGTGCCAAGAACATGAGGAGAGGGTCATGATATCTTAGGTGGCTGGGGGGGGGGGGGGGGGAGGATAGGGAGGATTGTTGGAAAGTCTGAGAATTATTAAAAGCTGTCTAAAATATGCAGACATGAAGTAGTTCTTGGATCAAGTGCAGTACATCTTATTCATGAAAATCTGATATCTTGTGGCATCCTAAGAGCTGCTGTTAAGCTTCGGGTCTGAATAGTGAATTTTGAACGTGCATATTCCTTTAAGTATATAGAGACTTTGTGTTCTCATATCACACTCTTGTATAAAGTAATGCGGGCTTCTACTGCTATCACAAGCAGGGTAGTACAACCGGGACCCCGAGTGGCTCATAAAAGTAAAAAAAATCGTACGATCGTGTCTTGAGAGCCAAAAATGCCTGAATTTTTAAAAATATTTTTGAATGGATTTTCGGGTATAATCACTGGAATTAAATTAATTGCCTTTCTAGTTTTCTTTCATAAAGTGCAACATCTGTGCCCTTGCTTTGTCTTTGAATTTGCTCGACAAATTTGGATAAAATACCATACTACTGAATGTTCACACTACAACTTTTCATGAGAACACAAATTTAATGTGTATTGTAGCCATAAATCCTACTTCAATAGAGCTCAGTTATAACATTATCAGCACATAACCGTATGCTTCACGCACATAACAGTTACTGTGAAAATTCACACTCTTTACATGTTTGGGGAAAATCATATTACCCTTAGGTGATATATGCATCTTAATGTCGCAAACTCGTCTAAAACCAATGTACGAATATGGGGTAGTCGCTGTTAAAATCACGGTGGAGTGCAATGTCTTTAGGAGAGTTCGTAGTAAGACGACAGGTGTTTCACGTGAAACTGGTGCGATCGTACCGAAATATGTAGTATCATCAACGGCAAAATTTTCACAATAAATGTCGCGTATGAATGTAATAGTACGGTAATAAATTTACACAAAAACAACATGATGCTACAACAAATTAAACCTTTATCAAATTTCTAAAAAATAGTTCATCATGCAAAAATGCAGTAAATGACAACATATAATATGTATCCTGCTTAAGCTCCACAATTTTAATTCAAAAATATTCTGGGCATTTTAAATATTTAATGGCCCACAACTAAAATAATTCTGTCGTCATAAATTGTATCTGTGGTGTAATTAGTTTTCATGCATAGACCCTGGTCTGAAATAAATTAACACTAAACACAAAGACTTATAGAAAATACTCAACACAGCTTTTAGAATTAAATATGCCCTATTGAGCAAATACTTCCACTCCTCCTAAATTTGTTGTGCTAATTGCCTCTTGCCCATTGTTTCTTAAATCCAATCATGCACAGGCTGTAATTGCTACACATCTGAATGGATAATCAAGGTTACTGTAACCAGGCATGCCACACAGTGCCATGTATTAGAAATGTACCAATGTTTCCGCGAAGCCTCCTACCCCCATCTTAATTTTGAAGATTCATATGGCCATTATATTTTAAACAGTTGACTATCAAATGTGGGTGATAACTGGGTAGCGTAAGGTAACCTCGATACTGTCAGATAGGAAGCATTTTTAGCCTGTGGCATAATATAACCCAACATTCAAGCATAGAATTTGTGTAAGGTGCGGTCACAAATACAGTAAATGTAACTTGTATATATCCGCGTAGTATTCGGCACGGCACAACCAAAACTTTTTTCCAGGGTATAGGCTTTTTGTCCCAGTACTTCTTTTACATTGCTTTTTTTCTGAAAATTTCTTTGTTTGGCTGTTTAGTGTTTTGTTTCTATATATTTATACTGTTTCTGTGTTTTATATGTGTTTTTGTCCTGGCTTTATAATAGGCACTTCTCCTATTAAGCCTGCACGTTAATAAATACCCATTGAATTGAATTGAAATGCATTATTATTATTTATATAATAATATATATAATTATATTATAATATTATTATAATTATATTATATAAATATATGACATGTATTATTATTATTATTATTATTATTATTATTATTGCAGTTGTATATTTGTATTTAGTTGTATATTGTAGCTTGTATTTAAAGATACTATGAACATATTAATCCAGTGACGTAGTCTTCGTGTGGTTACGTGACGTTCTTATACATTTAACCTTTTAAAGCCTAGCGGTAACTTTATGTACCACCAGGTTTAACATTAAAAAATTCTACGTGGTGCCACATTGCGTTTATGTGTTTTGTACGGATCTCAGAACAAACAGCAACTTTTGCCTTATAAAACATTAAGAGATTGGTTTTTATAACCGAAGTGGAGAGTGTTTACAGCCCGGTACGCTCTGAGTCCTTATATAAAACAGATACGATTCGTCTTTAAAGGGTTAATCATTCTTTCATGCGACTTCATAAGACACAAAAAAACGGCAGTGCAATCATAATACGAGTATTTCATGTTTGTGGTGGGTACATGGGAATATGAAGTTTCGTCTGTGGTTGGACTATGACCGTGTGCGAAATACTGTTCATGTGCAATTAATATATTTTAACAGAGTGAAAATTTCATATTATGTATATATGGCAGACAGAATTAACAAGAAAAATTCTGTGTAAACATAAGAAAAATATATTCTTCAAAGAAACATAAAAGCGGAACCTAATAATATCAAAACATCCTATAATGTACCTATATTTGTGAACAATAGAAAAAAGTGTTGCCCCCCGGTCCAGTTAATGGTATGGCCATTTCTAAATAGCCCTGTATGCAAAGATCGAACGTGCCTCGATATTGCCTTAGACATTTCCCTGTCTTGTGCGTAGTTGCACTCGTCTTTAAATCCGTGACCGCGTGCACCCGTCACCAATCGAAGTATGTTCTAGTGTAGCCGGGTTACTAGTGCAGGAGCGTCGAACCAGCACAAGCAGTGAAAGTGGTGTCTCCGTCAAATTTCTGTGCAACGTGCGACAAATGGCGTTCAAAGGAATTTCGGCTTGGTAACACACCAATTTCCGTGAGTAGTGAATTTATTTACGAAATTATTTTTTTTGGATCCAACAAAAGACCCAGTGATTTGAATTTCATGGGAATTTCCGTAGCTTCCACCCATAAATAATTCAAGACAATGCCTTAAAAATTTGGTGTTCCTTATCTTTGTACCCTTCTTCAGACCCGAATATACCTGCATATGTTCTTAGAGCGGCATTCAGCAATTCGTTGTGGGATTACTGACATTGAAACGTTAAAGAACACTTATTAATGACGTGATAGCCGTAAGGTTACAGATTGATCGAGTGTGATTCGTGCTAGAACAGAAGAAAGTATGGCATTGTTCCGTTAAAAGTAAAAAATTTGAAGGTAACCCACAGAGCAGCGCCTTTCCTGGGAAGCCAATAGTTGCTCAGCTAGTCGAGACATTTTCTGAATTTAATGGAACGCGAAGGTTGAACGTAACATTTTATTTCAATTAACACGTATTTTTGTACATGCAGACTTACGAAGCCAAGTATGAGACACTTGGTTTAATCAGGTGGCGAGTATCAGACACTGTGTTAATCACTGCGTGTGTTCGGGAGGCCACTCGTGATTGCTCTGCATTTGTGTGTGCTGGTAGTTGTTGCTTGTACGATTTAGGAAATGTGCATAGTGTGTAACGCTTCTTTTTTATTGGTCTCAAAAACAGTAAGACATAGGGAAGAAAACCTTATAAACCTGAAATGCGTGTTCTATTTTTCTCTGCGAAATTTAAAAAAAAAATTCTTCAATATTTTAAGGACTCATGCTCGAGTTACGAACAAAAGAGCAACTACGCCTTCGTGCGAAATATTCCTTTTTTGTGTGTGATATTAACACAACCAGAATATATCAACATATGTTTAGTAAAATTCCCCAGTGCCAGTTTTAGTGCCGATCCTTTCAACGGTCTCCTAATTGTACCATACGTCCAGACTGACAAAAGGCGGATGCCATTGAGACTGAAAATTGTGTCACCCCATCAGTACTGTGATGTACGTCTCATAGAGAAACATACTGAAGCAAGTTAATTATTCGCTGAGAGATTTGATGGTCTTGCAGTTGTTGTTATTAGGGTACAGCCTTCCGCAATGTTGGGCTGCTTCGGCAGCTAGATACCAGACTACACGGCGTCACATTCCGGAAGACAGTAATGTTCAAATATTGACTGATTCTTAGGCTACGTAACGAATGTTTTAAAGTGTCGAGTGCTTGTAATACTGAATGAGAGGAAAAATACTCTTGAGTAGCGACCAAGTAAAAAAGGGTTAATGAAAAAGCAGCTGCGGAATGTTTAAATATAACATACCGGGCACTGTTGTAGAGAGAACGAGGCAAAGTATTAAAATTTCGGTTGGGATAGTAGGTAGCCTCTCTGGGTTCAAAACTAGTAACGTCTCCAGTCTTTGCATCACCGTCTGACTATACTGAGAATGGTATATGCTGTATATGCAACCGCGAAAGCGGAGCACTTAAATGCTTATGGAGAGTTCTGTACACGAAACCTGCCTTAGTCCCTAGTGGGCCATTGTGTGGGAGTTCAAGAAGCAGGCAAGGAAGAAGAAGGAGATACTGTATACTACTAGAACCATCTTTACTTCAGTGAGCTGTCACATCACCATGTCTCTGCCCCCCTTTGCCCCCTCGTCAACAATTTCTTCACTAAATTGTACGCCCTTATGGGTCACCCCAACCCAAATTCTGGATGCTTTCTGACAATGGCCAACCTTGGACTCCTGTCCCATGACCGCTAGGCGAAGAAAGAGGTTGCTCTGAGTTTTTCAGATATAGTGTATTCAACATTAAAAATACATTCTGTTTCTGTGTACTGTTACAACTAACGGTGGAAACAGATCGTTGTTTACCACAAAGGCCTGTATTATAAGCACATATTTGCCTTTCTTTTCTAAGATGGCAACGATTATTATTATTATTATTATTATTATTATTGTTGTTATTCAGTGGGTATTTATTAACGTGCAGGCTTAACAGCACAAGTCCCTATTATAATGCCAGCACAAAGACAAAAGTAAAACACAAAAACATTACAAATACACAAAAACAAAACACTAAATAGATAAAACGAAAACAATATTGCAGAAAAAAAGCAATACAAAGGAAGCAATGGGGCAAAAACCCTATAGCCTGAAAAGACATGGAGAAGTTGATTTAAACATGTAAGAGATTAGCGCAGAATTTGTTTTAAAGAAATTATGGATCTCGTAAGGTAATAATAATAATAATAATAATAATAATAATAGCTCTTCTGTCGGTATTGCAGTAAGTTTAGTACCATTGAATAAAGCAGATAAAAAGTGGTTGGAATTAGATTGAATTCCTTACGAAGTTTAGGTATACGCGACGAAGTTTTTCTCTATAGGCAAGAAATGTTACGATACACAATAGTAGTAGTAGTAGTAGTAGTAGTAGTAGTAGTAGTAGTAGTAGTAATTACGATGATGGTAATAATAATATTTTCATATCATTCATAAATTATCAGGACTCTGCTGGCCTTCGTTTAGCCCACTTTGTCCATTGTTTAATTTTCTCTTTAATACCCTATATTCAATTCAGCGTGGTATACGGACCCTAAGAATGTGAATATGTTCTGGTATAATGAAAATACAAGGGCTCTGTCGTAGGAAATAGCTAAGTCCTTAATGCGAGATTCTGAATAGACGTTACCATAACAGCAATACGGTCGGACAGAGCTACGGTAGAGGCCGTGCATTACGGTGGGAGGTCAAAGCCAAAGCCAGATGTGAAAGTGGCCTTGCCCTTCAAAATACAAGAGCTCGAGAAGCTAAAACGGATCTAATTAAGTTTGAAATTTTAGTTCCTTCGTCACAGGAAACACTGTGCGTCTTCATTATAAGCGTCGATAGATTGCTTCTCTTTAGTGTGTAATTAGCTGTGTATTGTGGGTAACACACGCAATGTATATACACAGTAATTTCACAAAGTGCAGCGTATTTTAACGTTAAATATGGTGTTACACATAGGTGTAACTTGGCTAATAACTTTGGCGGGAGGGGGGGGGGCGCAAATTCGACCATGGGTGTTAGGAACTTTAATTTACGAAGGAGTCACGTTAGAAAGATGGGGAAGATTCGTTTGACTCAGTCCTTAATATACAATGACCTTAGGCAAAGAGCACAGAGAATTTACAGTGCCTTTCTTCCTTTGTAAACGGGTGACTCATATGCCCCCCTTCTGCTTCCAGTAAATCAGTAAAACGCAAAGTTTTTTCATTTTTTTCTCGCCTTACACCGCGCAAAAATCGTTTAGAAAATATTTCTGTTTTTTATTTGCTCCTCTTTAACTCAGTAGCCAAAAATCTATTCTTAGATAGGGAAGAATAATGTAGGGTCATTTTCTCCCCTTGTACCCCCGTCCCAATTTACGCCCCTGGTGGTACATGTCGCAGCCCTAACTTTAAACGGTTGAGGAAAAATAACTCAGAGCTCTCTGCACGGTCATTTCTCAAAGCAGACAGTGCTTACTGCCTAGGTACAGAGCGTGGCGCCTTAGTGACGTGCTCCAGTGCGAATTCATGTGGTTCTTGTTCATAGAGATATCCTTACTCTTATTTTCATTTCCTACACTTCTACAAAGTTGCCACATTCATTATTTCACAGTTTTCTCAAATAATGTGAAAATGTTCCTTAAACGTGACCACTGGTTTTCATAACAAAAGTATAGAAATTACATTATTGTTAGTGAGTAATGAAACATTTGTAAATGAAACACTTCACGTACGTTCAGAAGTACTCAATGGACTTGGGTCAGGAGCGTATTTTGTATACTGCATGGGATACGGGCTGGAATATTTGTGGTTCGACTCCTAGCAGGGAATAATAGAATTTTGTCCTCTTCAAAGAACCCACACCGACTGTGGGCCCTAACCAACCTCCTATGTAATGGGCACTGGACAGTGCTTTCCTCGATTACTCAGCGACCGGAACGTTGGACTAGCCAGTTTCCTCCATTTAGTGCCGAGGCCAAGAATGACTAGGGTTACAGCTGCACTCCCTCTGTATGCCTTCTTGGACTGCAAAAGGTCATATTTACATTTACTTTGTCCACCATATATTTGCTACGTACAAAATAATCTATTCATCTGTAATATTTTACTAAACTCGGCCCATTGTTGATCCTTTAATGCAGACTGATCACTTACATATGACCTAATTTTAACGAAATAAACTCTAAATTTTTTTCCAGAGACTGTATCCATGTATTTCATGCGGTTATCTCAGAATACTTAATTACTGTTTCGCTTTGGTTTTTTAATCTTTGCAACAAAGACGCTGCATGTTTACTATGACGCTTTGAAGTACTGAACTTATGTAAACAACTTATAGAAATACGTTATTTACATAAATTCCCTACTTCAAGGGTCAAAAGGCAATCATTCTCTGTCACTCCGAGTTGCAAATTTCCGTCTTTTTGGTATTACGAAGGTAGGATACTAAAAGGGCGAACGTGCACGCTCGTGCAATTCCGTGACTTCCATAGCACCTACCGAAAAATTATTAGGTTTGGGGCCAAACACACACATACACACAAAGTATCAGACATTTCTCGTCATTAAGAAAACTTTACTACAAGGGAAGTGTTCCTGCTTCGTGGTCCCCCCCCCCCCCCCCAATCTTCCATCAATCTACAGTAAATATCCTGTCTGCCAACATCTCATCAGTCCCGACGCACTGTTCACCTTAACAAGCAATACAGCAACTGTCACCATTCTACCAAAACTACACTGTTTCACATATCAGTGACAGCATGACACATCGCGAATTTATTTGTGTTAGACAGCGACATTATGACATATTTCCTTTTGACTTCATTGTTATTCCCCGTAGACATAAGCGTAGTACTAAAAATCAGCTCTTAGCTCTGACTACTTGACAGCGTTGTCCAGAGGCCCCGGTATTCTACATTTCCCACTTGATATTATTACGTTCCCTACGAATCAAGTGTCTAGCTTCTTTGTGCAATATTCGACTATTGATTCCTTGGTCTTCTGTTTGAAAAAATAAAGGGAAAGGAAGAAATCACGTGGAACAGTTTATTTTCGCAATATAAATAAGTTAGGAAAGTAATGAGAGAAGCAGATGTTTAGTATGTGGAACTTTGACATGCTGATTGGGTTAGCCATAACCGTGTCGCAGTCATTGCTACTGCGTCAGTAACAGTCATCCTGCAACGATAGGCTGAAAGTCAGAGCGAAGGCCGCAGCTCGATTTGGATGAGTACTGTTGAATGAATGAGAGGATACTGTCCACTGGTCATCCATGGACATTAGGACGTACTGTACTTCAGTAACACACAATGTAGAAACAACACAGAACAATTGACCCCCGCTTCCTTTTCCATCCTTCCCAGAATTCCTCCCTACACTGCCGCCATTACATTAGTAACAAAGGAAGAAAAACCGGTGATCCTGAACGCCCTCCAGAATCAAGGAACATTAGAGCTAGTTAGTTGCCTTATACAAAAAAAAAACCCTAATTTTTCATTTCCTAAGCATAGGCCTGCTGTCGGTCACAGTGATAACGAAATAGTTTCTCCTTTCTTGCAGCATTCAATAGATTGTGAACAATGTTACACACTTGCTAGAAGCCTGCACGTTCAAGACAGTTTTCTGCACATCATCGTTTAGCTCTAGGAGGTAGAAACCGGGAACACATGAAAATCGGACTCAATGGAACTGTGGTGACAGAAATGAATTGCTGTGTCCTTGTTAGAAGACTTCTGCTTCCAGTCCCAAAATCAACGCGCTCGGTGCTATAGTGGCACAAGTCTCAACACCTGAGGCCTTCGTACATTTGTCGTAACTATGTGGCAACAGGATATGATTTTCAACAGCTCGCCATTGGACAGGATTCTGAGCCAGTTGCGTCGATATCCTGTCCTTATAAACAATTGATCTAAGGGAGTTTTCAAGTTTTCGCAGCGGCGTGGATGAAGTATCCTTCCTGCTGGTGCATGACGCTGACATTTCAAAACAACGTAGTCTTCTATCGTCAAAAATGAGCATGTCCGAGGTAAAGCACTCAAGCAGAGATCGTCCTTGGAAATTTGTACCCTTGAATATGAGACGAGTACTTTGTCCCGAAACGTCGGGTACGAAAACCCATTAACGTTTAGTCACAACGCAGAAAAACGGACACATCAATTCTCTAAAATCCATCTTCATTTTATCTTCATACTGTTCACCTGCTTTTTAAAAAGTGACTAATTTCAGAGAGTTTAGCACCAAAATAATGCATTTTTTCTACCTGTTCTAGCCACATGCCTTGCCGCACTTACCAGTATAAACTTCAGACCTTTATTTCACCCATTCTAATTCACTCGTTAATGAGTCTCAATAAAGCAGACCTCTTGTCAAAACTTCACTCACATTGTCGTGATTTGTGGGATACAGCATAGCTGTAATTTGTGGGATACAGCATAGCTGTAATTTGTGGGATACAGCATAGCTGTGATTTGTAGGATATAGCATAGCTGTGATTTGTGGGATACAGCATAGCTGTGATTTGTGGGTATAGCATAGCTGTGATTTGTGGGATATAGCATAGCTGTGATTTGTGGGATATAGCATAGCTGTGATTTTCGTCCAAAAACATTTATCTTCGTATTTTGGTTAGATTTTGAAAGTAATAATTAATTTGAATGAAATTTGTTTATATTTTGTGTAAGCCCGTAAGTGACAGCTGAAATACTCGGCGACGACGAAGTGATGCCGATGACTCGATATATACAGGATTTAGAGACGTAACGGTATTTTTGAAAAGTAAATTGTGCCACTGACTTTAAAACTTAGTGAAGCGGCTTTCTTTAAATTTGACAATTTGGGCCTATACGAAAGGGCTTCAAACCCCTCATTCTCTACGTTTCACTGTATGCTGGCCGAACGCCTTGCTTGAAATGATAGCACTCTGCACACATAAAACTTTACACGTTATCAACCTGAATTTAATTTATTTTTTAAGACTGTCATATGTAAGTACTTAAATGATCCGTACACATATCACAGCGTCCGTCCCTGACGATCTATATCCCAGAAACTAATAAAGTGCGTCTCTTTTATTAAGTCCCGCTGAAAGGCAGTTTTTTTCACATAAAAAGCCTGCATCCGCCGGCACATCCCGTGACAACAGGCGTGTTCAGGGACACGATAAGAGAAGTGTCGTGTCAAATAGCTTCATAAATTTGTAAATATGAATGTTCTTCTTTGAAGGAACGGGTGTTTGTCTCCTTTGGAGGCGCATGCATGACTTCATGTACATTTAAGTTTGCTTCCCAATTATGTTACGTACCCATATTTCTGGGGGAGAACCTAAATTAGCGCTGTTCCTACCACACGAGAAAAATCTCAGCAGATAATTCGTCTCCTGTCACAAAACTGGAAGGGAAGGGGAGACCAAATCTAGTTTGCAGCTTCATTCCTAGGAAGAGGGTTAAAACAATGACTCAGTACAATTAGTTTTTGTTATTTTACAACGATGTTAATCGATGTTTATAGCACCGGGGCTAGGTGCAAGAATGAACATGAAGCAATAGTGGAATGCTACTGACAGAGGAAAACTGAAGTATTCGAAATAGAATCCTGTCCCACTGCCCCTTTTCCCACTACATTTGGACACGGCGCGGGACTGATATCGGGTGTCCGAGATCGGAGGCCGGCGACTAACCACCTCAGGCAAGGCACGATTTCCTCTGCATGGACACGATAATATTTTACATAAGTATGGTGTTATATCGCTATATATACACACACATATGTTTGTAAATGGAAGCCATAATCTTCAAGAATAAGTGGACGCAATTATGCAGGCATATATATACATGCACATACATACATACATACATACATACATACATACATACATACATACATACATACATTCATACATACACACAAGCAAGTGGCAAATGAATATTAAATAATACAATAAGTACCGGACACATTTTAGCCAGAACAGCGTAGCAGTCAGTGTAGCGACTAGGCTAGAAACTGGACATAGCAATGACAGTTCCTCCATTCAGACCGGCTGTCGGCCCTACACGACCCCCTGTTGAATGGGTACAGCGGGCTGTTCCTCCAGCGTCAAAACGGCCGGGAGATGAAGCTGGCCACTCGGCTCCATCCAATGACGAGGCTAAGAATGAAGGGAGCTATATCTCCACATTTCCGTGTACCTCCATGGCACATACAGAGAGAAATCTGCGTTTACTTTACCAGAGTCACATACTCGATGCAAAAGAAAAATTTTTGTAACATAACATAGTGATTTTCAAACAATACGTTGCGGCACAAGTAAATATTCATACCTGAGGTGTTAATACACTTTGGCCCTCACGTGTCACCCGTCCAGTTGACTGAAAATGCATTGCTTGCCTGTCAGTGAATACAACTGGTCTAAGTGGTGTTCGGATCTACCTGCCGTTACAGGTACCTTGATGAATGAACACGAGTGACTGCACACTTCAGACATCTTGACTGAGATGTCTTCCCCTTCTTGGTGCCTCAGAAGCAAAACGTCTCGGCTAGCTCCACGTAAACGAGTACCTGTCCTGCATGGACACTACGTACAGGAACAACCGACCACCTGTATGCTATCGACATTCAAGGCTTGTTTCGCTATCTGTGCGTGTATTTGTCAGTTCGTGGGCGTAACTGTGATTTGGTAGTCACACTACAGTAATAGCGGATATTGCTGTACTTTGGGCACGCTAATGATAAAGTTTTGACTTACATAGTTACGAGTATGACAGTGACGCAAAAGTACTCTCTTTATGGGCGCCATGACCAAACTAAACATCAGTTTTCCCCTCTTTCGAAGTATACTACACAGAATCGAAATAATACACGATCAATTGGCTTGGAATAAAATATACTACCTGAAACAGCAGAAAAGGCACCATATTATAAGATGGCCACGCGTTTTGAAGAAAAAGTGGTACAGTCTACTAGTACAGGCAAGAGAAATAAGAGAAGCTGATTCGGAAGAAATTCATTTCCTCGGGACGGTCGTAGCATACGAATCATATATGCAGTGAGGATATTACAGAAAGATTGCGAATAATGCACACTAATACGATACAAAAATGTGACCAAAGGAAAGGATACAACTTTAGGAAATAATGGGTGAAAAAATTCTGAATATGAGCTTTCAAGATCGAATGTTGGAATAAAATTTATTGCCTGTGCGAATATAACAAAGAAACCAACAGCTTAATTCGTTACAACGAAGTCGCTATTGAAGAGGTTGATTGTTATTATTATTATTATTATTATTATTATTAAATTATGAAAAACTGACTGTCGTATAAATCTGGGCGCTGTGGGGCCTTAGTCCTGAAAATTAATCATTCTCCCCACAGGAATTTTCATGAGCTATGCAATAAACCTTCTTCTTCTTCTTCTTCTTCTTCTTTTTGCATTACAGTTCTTGGTGGACCTTGACCTCTTTCAAAATTGTTCTCCAGCGCTCTCGGTCCTGTGTCTTACGCCTCCAATGCTTTACGCCCACCTTCTTTAAGTCTGTTCTTTAAGTCTGTTTCAACAGACTCCAGCCACCTTGCCCTGGGATTTGCGATATGTCGAGTGCCCTCTGGTTTGTATAATGCTAGCTTATGCAATCAACATATGAAACATAAGTTTAATATGTTGTCCTTTATTCTTAACAATATGCTAATACCTCGACTGAGTACAGGAATCCTTTTCTTAAACCACTGAAGTGACTTCTGCCTGACATCTGAATTCTTCGAGAACATAATCCCAGAATGATGGTGGAACAGGCAGGCTGCAACTAAATGTCACGGTAAAAGAAAGGTTACCATTTGCATTAGCGCAACATCATAAACGTGTAGACTGGAAATGGAGTTAAAATTCCAAATTGAGGCACATTTACACGCGGGGATACAGACACGTAACTGACTGGGTAGGACGCTTTATGTGTTACGTAGTGTAGTCAAATTACATTCGTTTATTGCACGGTCACAAGACTTTGGTAACGTGATTTATTTAAAAGCATACCAAGAAAATTATTCTACAGTATGAACTTGTGGTATAAATAGGCCTATAGTACTTGACATTTCGCATGCTTAATAGTCTGTCTTGTTATGGGTTGTGGCGCCGCAGGACTTGGTGATTTGTGCCCGAATTTTCCAGACAATGTGCTCTCATCTTAAAAGTTTGAAATATCCATGAAGAATGGGCATTTCGAACCATGAAGATTAGCCCAAAACTTCCTCGAACTCTCAGGCACTAATCACCCAACGATTGGGAGCCGCATCCCTGAAGAACAGAGACCTCAAGTGCACCGCTGCAAAAGTCTAAAGTCTCGCGCAATTTGGATGCTTGTTTGAGAATTTCATCACGGGTTGATTCGCGCAAAGGACAAGAGAAATTCGCTTCTCCATATATCCCGCCATATCTATGAGATCCACCCAGGCTCATGTTCAATGACCAAACTGACTTCTTGATCTGGAGGTAAAAGAACCGCCGCGTGAAACTGAATACCCACCTAATCTAGTACCGAGTTTAAGAATTCGTGGAGTTATACCTCCGCTCTGCCATATGCTTTTGTGGCATACAGTGGGATAACTTTCCGTTAATGTCTATAATTTACTCTGCTGCCCACAATGCTCCGCGTAGGTTGTCGTGTATGTTAACGCCCCTCAATCCTGTGTATGTAAAGATGTGGCTAAATGGCTGTTCTCACAAGAGAGTAACAACGAACCACTTTCAGAAATCCACTGGACTGTAAACAGTTAATAAAGGCACCGCGTGGAACGATTAAGTGGCGTTCAGTTTCAGTCAGTCGCATGTAACACTTCGCAGAACAAGGGTTTCAATGAGATGCAGGAACGTACGGACGCTCGTGCTTAACAGCAGTTACACTTTGGCGACGCTGAGGTCCTCACATTCGCACTGATGGATATTAAATCATTTGATACCCGAGTATTTTTAGGCTTTCGCAGCGGTGCATTTGAGGTCTCCGTTCCTCTGGGATACGGCACCGCGTCACTGAGAGACTGGTGCCCGACGTTTCGAGACAGCGTTGTGGGCTCATCTTCAAATGAAGTGTTGGACATTTGACCCTTGATGAAAACAATATGCTGCCTGGAAACGTCGGGGCACCAATGATCCAGTGAAGCGGCGACATATCCTTGAAGAACAATGACGTCTTATGGGACGCTAACGCTATGAGGACTGGGTAGTTGTTACCGACGTTTCGATAACAATGCACTCCTTTCAAACGCCAGTAACTATTTACCAGTCTACATGGTGTAACATCCCATAAGACATGAATCCTCAGTTATACATTTCTCGATTTTAATCTTCTCTTTAGAAATTCCGATAGACTGAATCGAATTAATCTGTCTAACCACTATGTAACACCCTAAAATTAGCAGTTTTTCTTTACGTTTCACTAGTAATATGGGAAGAATAGCATGTCCCACATAAAGAAGAATTATGTGAATTTTACAAGTCACCTAGTATTATTAGGTTACTAGGATTGTAGGATCTATAATTTGCTCGGTATGTGAGAAAAAGAATACATGCAGAAATTTGGTGCAAACACGTCTTGGAAATCTCCATTACGGACGATAGGATAGCATTAAGATGAATCTCAGAGAGGTTCATATAAGGACTGTAGATAAAGACGAATGAGTCAGGATTAGCGTACTTTGGCACTGGTGACACTGAAATTTCAGACAGTGCCATCACAGAGCCCTGAATCTTAATTCTTACTAAGCCTCCACCAGTAGTTCTACATATTGTATCTAATACGCAAGTTAGCCATCAGTTGTTATATATATATATATATATATATATATATATATATATATATCCAAACAGAATATGATACATTTCAAGCTTTTCCTCTTCAACTTCTGATCCGTTTAACCATTTGTCCAAGCTTAATATCCATGCAAACCTATGATTCAAAAGGCAGGCACGACGGCTGAATTCATCTCTGAAACTCAGGTATCGAAACATTGTTACATGTCTTCTTTATGGCACGCTGCTTACAATGCTATATTATTAGCAATGAAAATGCAAGTACAGCTGGCAAATTAATACAGACACGAATATCTACACAACAAATCGCAAGACCAGAGACGACACACGTAAAATATTTCGAGAACACGCAGGTACTATTCTCCCAATATAATGTTCAGGATTATGCCATGTATATATTCCGAATCGTCTTGAAGTTTCTTTATTGCTAGTGCATATCTTCAAGTGAGAATGTTAAAATTCAGGACTGCATTATAAACTTAGATCTGTAATCTGACCTATTTAAATATTGTATTTACACACATAAAATAAGAGGAAAGTCATGACTTCAACAGTGTCTTTATTCATGTCATGGCTGCCATATTCTGACAATTATGTTACCGGTTACGGAATCAAAGAAACGTTAATTATCTTTTCTATACATCTTACCGAAAATGCGAGATTATTTGCTATTCAAATACGTAACAAAGTATTATTTCAACAACATTAAAAATAGCGCAAATTATTTTAGATAGTGTTTACATTTGTACAGTAAATGTATTCCCTTTACCTAATAGGCCTTGGCATTGTTCAGGTGGTTAGTCGCTGATCTTTCACAGCGGAGGGCCCAGTTTGATCCTAGGTCACATGAATTATGTGAGAATTTTGGGGTACAAAGTGGCACCGAGACAAATGTTTTAGTTTTCCCATGTCAGAATTATTCCACTAGTGCACCATACTTATGTATTCATCTGTCACTAAAGTTATAAATTATTAGCACTCGACAGCGTCGCTAAAAATACGCCTGCTTCTCACACATTACGTACAGTCGGAAAATTTATTTCCTTCATTTGGTTAAATAATCTCAATAGCTCTGAAGGAAGGTATCAGGTAAAATTCTAAGTCTTTTAGACGTCTGTATTTTACGTTACAAGCATATCAGTGATGGTTTTTCTTTGTGTTTCTACACAGCTTAGTCCACAAATATTTCAATGTTTATGAGGCAGTTGTTCGTTCCGAAAAGTCCTAAAATTTCCGTGATTTCAGGCTTCCTTCGCGACGTAGATGAGATCTGCGCTCGTATGGGATATTGCGCAGCGTTAAGTGGTCGTTGACCCTTGAAGATAGAATGGATAGGTTGTCCCGAAACGTCGGTACAGAACTACAACGCAACGCTACGTAATATCCCAGAAGAGCACAGATGTCGTCGAAACTTTTAACCACTACATGATACGTAAACCCAAAATAAGGTCATTATTATCATCACTTCCATCAGGCAACCACCACCCAACTGCACGTATAGCTTTCATTCTGCCGTGTAGGAAGATACCTTTTATCTTTTTCGTTTTATGACACTGCTACATGCGAAGGTCGGGAACTTAAAATGACACAAGCTTTGATTTCCATTGAGGTAAACCATCGTTTCTACCCTCTGAGTCCTTTTATCCTCACTCCAATTTCCTTTACACGTATTTTCGGAGTATTCTTTCATCCTTCTCGACCTTAAAAACCAACTCCCATTCTTCGCTGTTGGAACATTTAACAATGACTGGAACCGCCTATTCTAACCCGTAGTAAAAGCTGCCACCCTTATCGGCCACTTTCTTCAGAACAAAACCCGCCAGAAAAGGAAAAAGCAGTCGGGAAGGACAATGTGGATTATGGAACAAGGCTCCTCAACTGCCAGAAAACTCTTCTATAAGGCCTAGCTAACTGCGTATGGTTGCACGTTTTGCCTGAAGATAAAGGGTGCAGGCTCCCGCGAAATCTGTGTATAAATCTACCAGGCCGCAAAGTTTATTAACCCAGACGGGAAATATCAGGTCTTAATTCTTCTAGGGAATATCCGTCCAAATAGAATTCTTCGTAGATATTTCGACTCTTGAATGTGAAAACAATAAAACTTGGAGAATCAATCATTTAGCGACCCGGTGCCACATCCAAAACTACGAAGACTACGCGCTGCGAACGCCTAAACCTCGCGAAAAAATCTAGCGTAATGTGTAAAACAAAAAGAAATTAGGTCTTTGCCTCAGCGCAGGAATGTAAGGAGAAACACCGGCTTTACGCTTGGGCCGCTTTATTCCAGAACAAAAGGTCTGCCGTAAAGATCCGTGAGCCTCACCCTCAATTGGAACACAGCAGGAAACTGAAGAATATTACCCTTGCCAGGAATCGAAGCGCGACCACACAACCTCCAAACAGTGTGACATTTTGCGGTTCTCACAACGGTGTTGCTGAAAATTCCCGTGCCTTCGTGGAGGCATGAATTCTTCTTCATGGTCTTGCACGGTCCATCTTAGGCTATTAGGCGACTAGTGGTCAATACGGTGTAACATGCTGCCAGACATGAGTCTTAAACCCGCAGTCGGATTACTGATAACTTGAAAAATATTATCAAGTAAGTGTACCTGAAGATGTTGGCATATTCTTCAGCTCGACGGTCCAGTACCTTTTTCAAAACAATCCGCAGCTGAATTCTATCCTGAGCCATTAACATTCTATTACTTTAAGATCCATGTTAATATTATACTCTTGTCTGCGCCTAGCTCTTCAACATGGTCTGCTCCTTTGAGACGCTTCAAATACCAGCTCTTTCTTACGTATCTCAACCCTCGCCAATTCAAACGTGATGATCGTGACCCTCGCCGTAAGCATAATACCAACAAAGTGACAGGGTGACGAACGGCAGAATCAATCAAGGAAAGGACACTAACCTTTATAGCTCGTCGTTAAAGGACGCATAACTTTGCGGGATTACGTCATTGGATAGGTTGACAAGAGATCGTGGGGTGCATGGTTTAGTGCAAGAAATTGGCGAGGAAAGGTGGGGGGAATTAACCAAGCAGTCAGCCGAGCGAGCAACAGTGTTGCAGCATTGTATTCATGAGCCCTCGGCAGTAGCTGCAAACATAACGCTTCAAAAGAAATTACTCTCCTGGGTCCACACGGCTAGTTCACAGTACGACGTCTCCGTTAATTCGTTCCTGTCACGACAGATGGCACAACCAATATATAAAGTCTTCCTAAACGGGACGAAAAATGAATAGGGACCATTGACGGTATCATAGTAGAACTCGAAAGCCCGCCACCAGTAGAAACAACGTGAGACGGGGTCTCAGGCTTCCGCCGCGATGTTAATGAGATTTGCGCTCCTCTGGGATGTTACGCAGCACCAAGTGGTGATATTTGACGGACTTTTGGGAACAATGTGTCCGTCCCATCTTCAAGGGTCAAAAAATCCGACCGATACGTTGTCCCGAAATGTCGGTAATATCGCAGAAGAGCGCAGATCTCAAAAACATTAATTGTCGACAGACAAGATCCTGCCTCACGACCAGATACCTTCTGACCTCGCAGCTTGTCTGTCCAGGATCCAGCTATTTATACCACTACTCGATCTTCCAAATCGGCCTCCTCCAAGAATCTTCCCCAACAAGATACCCTGTCTCCTACATGTCTTCCGATACCACATACCCATATCCCCACCTTACTGTAGCCTTCTTCACGACTTCGGTAACTTAACTCCACAAGAGTGTAAACAAATAATGAATACTGCTGTCCTTTGGGACACGGCGCCGTGTAGCAGAATCCTCTGCAATGTGGATGTCTTACCAGACTAAACGGTGCCACATTCTGGAAGAGAGCATTTTTCATAGTGACCGCCTTCAAAACCTCAAATCTCTCTTAATTTATGTATCCTGTTGTGGTTTTGAATTGGTACACACTTCGTGATAATAACTCTGCACTGACTGCACAATTTCGTATTGGATATTTATTATTAATGTTCCTCTTGGCTGGCTACGTGTGTCGACTTGTGCCTTCATCAGTCTAGTATATTCATTTAAGTAAAATGTGTTTCTCCGACATCCCCAGTAATGTGTAAATTAATATCAAGAACTGTGTTTTAACCTAAGTTTCTCGCTGTCTCCATCTTCCCCTGTCTCGCCGTGCATATATATATATATATATATATATATATATATATATATATATATCTGTATAAAGTAAAAGTAAGTTTCGCCCTAGAACAGGCCATGAAGGTCCAGAGTGGGAGAAGAGGTATATAGCCTTACTTTTTCTTTAACCTCGGCGCTAGATGGGGTTGGGTGGTCAACGACACGCCCCGGCCGCTTTACCCTCGGGAAAGAGATCCGGAACCCACTGTATGGGAGACTGGGTGGGCCTCAGGGCCTGTCTGGACGGGAGCGGAAGATCTCGCCCCCACCGGCGTGCGATTCCCGGACCGTCCAGCCCGTAGCCGAATCGCTAAAGCTACTATACCCCACATATAAATATGTATATGTATATATACGTATATAAACACATAAAGGTTGTGTCACGCATTTCTTCATAATACCTATAGGACCTTTCAGCATCTAAAACTCACGGTTCAGTTTCTTGTACAGTCTACCCGCAATTTCCTTAAATACAGTCTTCTAATACACTGAACTGTAGAACAGTCAAAACACAACAATCTAATAAAGTTATTCTATTATTATTGAGCAGTCACGTTTATACCTACAATTGCAAAAACAAACAGCAGCTGTACTTATGCTTCATTTCATACATCACATTGCAGTCTCGATTTTTAATACTGTATTAAAAAATATTGTATATTAAAACAACAGTATCTTCAAAATCAGATATTTTCAACACCTGTTTGGGAGTGTTGTAATTAATGTTTAGTATATTGTATAGTCTTTCATTAGTTACTTTATATTATTTCTTCTTCTACAGGAGCGGAATGTAAGCGAGGAGCTCTGAGTAATTTTCAAGAAAGAACGTAGAGGTAATTAGTACAATAGACATTAATTCGGGTGCACCAAATCGTGTATTAAAATTCTCTTTTTTAAAAATATTATATTTTAAACTTCTTAAAGTATTTTAATGCTGTGTTATTCGTATTTGTTAAGAGAAAAAGGCCACTTACCTAAAAGATGAAAAATTATAGTATAAATAAATATACAACATTTATTGTACCATTGCGGTATAATTTGTTTCAACTTTCCGTGAAGTTTAAATTAGTGAAATTATAAGATCCGAGTATGGGAAAGCCTAAATTCAAGGGACTTTCGTGGAAAATAATATGCATTCACTCGTACAAATTCCGTCAATTATCCACAGTTAAACAGTTGATTGTGTACCAATTAATGTACGCCTTGTCTTGTGCATATCGGCGATGGTCTTCACAATAGATCCGGTTTGCACATGAGATAAATTGCACTTCTTAGAGAGCTGACGTGTGTAATACGTTTCTTGGTTTCTCTAGTGAGTGTTAATCGGCTATGTAATTCTACGGTGTATGACAAAAATGTAATTGTGAATGATGAAGTGAGAAGGATATTTAAATTTGTCGTGGTGTGATTTAAGAAGCTGTCAAACAGATCCACAAATTTTAAGGAAGAAAGAAAGCACCTGTTCCTTAAACTGCCCATGGTTAATAAAATTTGTTGTAAAAATGACTGAGCATCAATTCACTAATTGTCCTGTAAGTGATTTTTCTCTCAAGGTGAGCTCAACGCGTTGAAGAAACTATTTGAGTGAAATGGGATGGAAAAACCTGCAAAACTTCCGGCCAGGTATATCACTCTCCTGGTTAATATTCCATATTGGATTCTACGAATAAGAAACACGAATTTAAACATCTAAATGCGACTATGGGTTAGTGTTAGTGCGTGCTGGTATATGCTGTTTATGCTATTTCTTGAGATCTATATACTGCTTTTTGCTTTGGCAAAAATGTGGCAGTTTCCTGCTAAACAAAAACACTGACTCTTGACATCCTGCACTCAGTGTCCTCAGATGGCATACTCAGGTACAGTCTACTTATTTCGGGCAGTAGAACCAAGCGGCACACCCGCAAAGCGCCTACTTGGACGCCACTTCTCTCACGAAAATTCGTAAATAGGGAGTCAGCTTCTCTGGGGACTACGGTATGCGTACAGGAGAGTTTATTGTTGTGAACCAGGCTCGCCACACTGTCCATTACTACCCGAGCAGGTTCGCTGTTCACCTAACACACTGTAGAGACTTTCTCGGCCTTTTGTTGTACAGCAGATATTTTTGCCTTGTTTGTTATTTATTACACTGTGAAGATTTTTTGGGTTGTGTTGGGGGGGGGGGGGAACAGTGTAAAGAGAGGGAGTGGAAATGTAGGAGAATAAGGTTTTTTTCCCCTCTCACAGGACCCCTAGCGGTAAGCACGTCACTTTACAACTTCACTTACCAGAGTTTATCAACCAGTGGGCCGTGGTACAATACGTTAAAAGGAAAATTCTCCCGAAAAGGTGCTAGAACCGAGTGTTAGTTTTATCGTTTCCCTGAGTACAGCAGGTGTCACGGGCTGTCTCGGCGGATACTGGCTTTGCATGTGATAGATCTGCGGTAATCAAGGACAAGATAAAAGAAACATCCTCTAGAATTAATGTGTTAGATTATTAGGTTATGCCCTCGAAGTTAATGTTCTGTACAGTTTCGTTAAACGATATTAAGATTACGTTCTTCTGGAAACTGACGCCTGTTGGTTTGGTAGAAACATCTTGCCTTCATCTCTATGGCAAAAGCGAATTCTACGCTTCAACTCTGAAGACGAATGCAATATTTATTGCCACTACTGATACCCACGTACGTCTACCTACACGTTATCACATTCCGGAAAACAACATGTGAAGAGTATAACTGTTATGTTTGTAACTGATCCTGTTATTATCAATTTCCGTATTGCGTTTTGCCGTGTAAGTCTCACTAAAATAAGTTTGTGTGCATTATTTACTTTATATTTAAATGTCAGTGTTATTAATTAATTTATATTAGCAATTTTTGTTCAAGTTTCACTGTTATTTGTGTAGTACATATTGATAATTAGGCGTTTGCCTGTATTTAGATGTTCCTGTGCCCCTTTTGCATTTCCCCACTCCAGTTCCCAATGCTTATTCATAAAACACTGCACTTATGTCGGCGAAAAAATTTAAATTTTACCAAATTGTCTTTCACGTACTAATGATAGCCTACGTCAGGGTTTCTCAATCGGGGTTCCGTGGAACCCTAAGGTTCCGCGAGAGGTCGCGATTGAAAAAAACAAACATCACTTTTTGAACTGCACGCGCCGCACGATGCTAGCGCTCGCAGTGACCGAGCAGCAACGTTAGCAATTTCGTCAGAGGTGTTTCTGGCCGTATGGCGACGCGCAGTAGGACCGTGTTCAATTGGTTGAGTCCACTCTCAGTTTTTGACGCGAGATAGGGGAGGCAGTTGATAAGTGGCGTGGACTGTATTGGACGAAGGGGGCGACGGTAGATTGATGACGTCAGCCAATGTAGGAGAAAATCGGAGGGAAATTTTCGTTCTAAAGAAGTAATTTCTACGCGCCGCGACACAGTTGCCACCCCTGCCGCCTTGATGATGTGAACGTTGCGGACATGTGGTTTGTGTAGCTTAGAAGTGAATTGTGTTGTGAAGTTCTCGTATTTTTTCGTGTTGAAGACGAGGTGGGAGATGGAAGAGGCTGATTCTAGGCCAGGGCCTACGGACAATTCTGATAAGGTTAGTGATTAAGAATTACAATCTTATGAGTCATTTCACTGCAGTAGTGCATCAAGAGTCACAAAAATAGTCCGTCTTTACAATGAAGGCTGCTTATCAATTGGTTTTACATGGGCTGGTAGGTAGATTTCCGTGCAAAGTCAGGTGTAAGTGGGAGCACCACACAAAACAATCAGAAGTTGAGGTGGAAGTATTATGAAGTGTGTAAATACTAATAGTCTTGCGATTGGGTTAGTGGTATCCCTGTTAATTAAGTTTGAATGAGCTACGCACTGTGAAAAACCTGGTGTTAGCAGGCACAGCGCCATCTGTATTATACTGACTGAACCAAGAACCTTAAACATAAACTTAAAAACTTAAAACTTAAACATGGGCTGGTGATCCAAGTTGTCCTATTCCACTGTGCATCATCTGTGGCAGACAACTTGCAAATGTAGCAATGGCTCCAGCGAAACTGAAAAAGACACTTTATCTACAAATCGCAGCCATTTTACAAGCAAAGGTGCTTATTATTTTAAACGGCTATGTCGACTTATTGATGACATGTCACATGATGGTGAAGAGGTTTTGTGTAATAAACTGAAAAACAACAACTTCTCTATCCAGGTTGATGAGTCAACAGATTTCACCAATAAATGTCATGTAATACCATTTGTAAGATGTGTAAATGGTGGTGAAATTCAAGAAAACTTTTTCTGCTGCAAAGAGCTGCCCGAAACAAGCAAAGGCCAAGATGTGTTTAATGTTTTGTCTTCATATCTGGAAACAAAAGGTCTATCTTGGAGGAACTGTGTTGGCATCTGTACTGATGGTGCCCCATCAGTGGTTGGCTCGATGAGAAGTTTTGCCTGTCTTGTAAAAATGAAAATCTTGATGTTGTCACAACACACTGCTTCCTGCATAGAGAGGGGCTGGTGTCAAAGGCTCTTGGAGATGGTATGAAAATAGTTCTGGATGATGCCACAAAAATGGTTAACTTTATCAAATAATGACAAGTTCATTTGAGAATGTTTAAAATACTGTGTGAAAACCTGGACAAAGAGCACATAAGTCTGCTGCTACATACAGAAATCTGGTGGCTTAGCAGAGGAAGAGTTCTCAGCAGGGAGTTTGAGCTGAAATGTGCACTGCTGGAGTACTTTCAAGAAAATAGTAGGCCAGATTTTGCTGAGTGCTTTGAAGATGAAGAATAGCTGCAGAAACTGGCCTACTTATCAGACATTTTTCATCATATGAACCAGCTGTACAAGTCTCTGCAAGGCCCTGGAGAAAATGTTCTGATGTAAAGTGACAAGATTTTTGTATTTGCAAGGAAACTGAATCTTTGGAAAAATCATGTTGCAAAAACAAATCTTGAAATGTTTCCACTGCTGCTTGAACTTGACAGTGAGAAAGGATATAAGCAAGTCTCAGGTCTTATTGATAACCACCTGGAAGGACTGCAGAACAAAATTGAACAGTATTTCCCCTCCCTTTCATTACAAGTGTATGACTGGGTGAGGGACCCTTACCCTGAAACTTCTGCTCAGCCTGAGAACTTGACTTTACGAGAAGAGGAAGAACTTTGTGAGCTGCAGTCAGATTGTACATTCAAGATGAGATTTACTGACCTGCCCCTGGACAAGTTCTGTATTTCTGTGAAAAAAGAGTACCCTGCCATTCACAGGAAAGCAATGAACATTTTGCTGCTGTTTTCAACGTCTTACATGTGTGAGCAAGCTTTATCTTGTTTGGCAAGCATGAAGAGCAAGGACAGAAATCATCTCATTTCAGTCGAAGATGAAATCCGTGTGTGCTTATGTCAGTTTCAACCAAGAATTGAGTATTTGTGCAGCAAAAAACAAACACATGTTTCGCATTAAATAGGTAAATTTCATTCTCTATTTTTAGTTTAAAAAATAACACTTTTTATCCATATATGGGCCTATAAAAGAGATCAAGAAACCAGCACGTGAGTATAATAATTGTGTAGAGATCAAGAAACCAGCACGTGAGTATAATAATTGTGTAACTGCTAGGCCTATATTTGAGCCTGATCGTGTCACTCAATAAGAAAATGTTTTTTCAGTCTTATATAAAATTGCGTTTGAGGATATATTTTTATTCATATTGCTTTGGCTTATAGCGTTTAGTAGCTTTACTATTTAACACTGTCAATAAATTTTCATGTTTAAATAGCATCGATTAAAATCAATTTACAACCTTTATTTAAATTAAATCCACAGACCCTAACTCTAGAAAAATTAAACCCCATTTTGGCTTAAGACAGTTATGTAACAGAAATTTAATATGTTTGCCTTATGATTTTCTAAAATTTATGAAAGGGAAAGAAAGAGATTAATTTCAAGAAGGGTTGGATAAAATGTTATTTTTAGTTTTAAATAGATAAAAAAACTACTCTTGCACGTAGCATAACTCATTAGCATCTTGCAGAGTAGAAATCTGTGGTAAGATCTTTAGGCCCACTTGGATAAGGAAAAAGAAAAGTAGGAAATAAAAAAAAGGAAAACTGAAGTTTTTTGTGCCTGCACTACTGACTTGCATTAGAGTTGATATCCTTTGTGGAGAGGGGAACCATACAAAAAGAGTAGGATAATAAGTTGGCCAAAATAAACAGATCCACAGAAAAATTCATTCTCTACTCAAAACAGCATTGACAATTATTATTGGATTACTATATTTAAGACTTACTGTTCATGCTAACCAACCGTGACCTGTAGATATAATAATTTTTAGGCAGGGGTTGCCTGAGACCTGAAAATTATTTCAAGGGTTCCTCCAGGGTAAGAAGTTTGAGAAAGGCTGGCGTACATAGTCTGTACAACAAAAAGATAATAGAATATTAGTGGTCAAGGACTGAAAAGATTTAAAATTTGTTACGATTTGTTAGCTCAAATTGTATAAAACTTAAAAAGCAGTTAAGAGGCACATCTGAATATTTTATCTCCGAAACTATTGATGGAATTTCAGTGTCATCTACTATTAGATGCCTAAGGTACACCCTGCTGAATGGGTTTAATTCTGATTTATACCGGCAACATATAAAGGCTAATTTACACAAAGTTTAACTCGAAATGTGTCAGAAGTAACTGAACGTACAAACGGTTGCACATAGCCTAAAACACATTTCATGAAGGTTACATTAATGCTGCATTGTAAGATAGCCATTCTGATCTTCCCACATAATATTTATGAAAATTATGTTCGATATACTTTCAGGATATATCTGTAGGCCGCTTATTATGAAGCTGGTGCTGACCAGTTGCGTAATACATGTAGTGAAGAATGAGAATTAATTTTCATGATCTGCAAGGTGGAATAATTCTTATTCATGCAATGGGATACCTGCGTACCATATTTACATTCTAAAGCCTAGCGGTTACTTGTGTATCACTAGGTTGAAGATCCACAAATTCTACATTCTACAGAGTAGGCTATATTTACGTGTTTTGTATAGATCTCAGAGGAAAGAGTGACTTTTATTGTACATAAACTTAACTGATTGTTTTCATAACCGATATGGAAAGTGTTTACTGGGCGGTACGAAATATGCGTTTAACTAAAACAGATTACGTTTCGTTCTTAAAGGGTTAATAACGCATTTAAACATCGTGTAAACTGGTAGCTGTTTACCAGCGTTTCGGAGAAACCGGCATCCTGGATATTCAGAACGGATTTTTACACACTGCAGACGAAAGTAGCAAGTTTCTATGAAACATTGATACTGCCTATCAGAGTGCATGGCGTCACACCCCAGAAGGCAGTAGCTCTCTTCGTAGTTAGAGCCATGAAAACCTCAAATCTCATCAAAAATTTCTTTCTTGCAATGCGTAGGAGACGTGTCAGTGAGTGAGGCAGCACAGGCACATGATCCTGCCTTACTTGTTCTGCGTATCTGATATCTCTTCTTCCTGTTCCATAGATGGGACCTGGCTAGAAAACTGATACTCTTGCTTGCTGTCCGACTTTGCTTGAAGATGCTTGGTGGCCTCCTTCGTATTATTAAGGTTCAGTATTTGCTTACCGCAACTACGTGATTCGACCTTACAGGCGTTGCTCATTGTAATCTCCGGCAAGCCGGCCTGGCTGAAACTAGTTATTACGCTGGGTGTATGATAGATGGGTGTGCATAAGCCCGTGGGGCGGCTTGAGAAATGACTTAACTCTGTGGTTTTGAACATATCAACAGTTATCTTCAATAGAGTCATTTTATATGCTCTTATGTAGACCCCAGAAAGTGAGAGTCAGAATGAGAAGAAGAATTCATGCCTGCCAACACAGTGTATTCAAACCGAACTTAGTAATCGAGCTAATGAAATAAAATTGTATTTGTATAGTGTCTTCATTTAACAGATTTGCCACTTGCCCATAATACGTAGCACGTAATGGTAGAATATATAGTGAATGACGAATTCGAAAACATGTGGAATGAAGTGGCCGTGGCGTGAGTTCAAGTAATATCGCAATATTTGCATACAGGAATTAACAGAAACCGGGAGAAACTTCTGTCAGAATGAATGGGCCAATGTTTGAACGTGGGACACCCGCATACAACACAGCAGTGCTGCTGAGTCCAGTCGAAGGAACTGGAGCTGGATGCACACAATGTCTCCTCTATCAGTCATTTGTTTGGATACTTAATTCTGTTTATTGAATTTCATGGTCACGCTTCGACTTAACCTCTTACAACACTGAACGCATCTAAACACAAGTCTATTACAATGGCCAAGCGGCTAATGCTATAGAGGGAAATAGTAGGGGAACTGAAAATCAGACGTTAATTACGTCCGTATAATCTGAATTACATACAGAATTCAGTTCCTACGACACAGACGTTGTCTGGTTACTTACTGCCTCTTCTGTAAATAAACTCCTGTATTTGCCATCTCGTTATATACTTACTTTAATTATACCCGAATTACAAATAACTAATAAAACAATGACGGTTTCTTTCATGCTGGACGTAACTTGGGAGAAAGGACGTAAATGGTACAATAATATTGAAATTGTTCTTAAGCAACTAGGACGTGAGGATGCTTAGTGGAATCTTCTAGTTCAGGGTAAAGTCCAGACATCAGTTTTCGTGAAAAAAGACAAGGAATTGCCCTTATCCAGAAAAGTTTATATATATATATATATATGTTGATAAATGACTATCAAAAGACCGTGAGATCCTGCCCGAAATAGTTACTTACGGAACTCCTTTGGAAAGAAATGAATGATGCACACGCAAGAAGTTTACAGACGGCAGCTGCCCTTCATACTTTCTTCTTACGAAACTGAAGTCTAAAGAACACATTTGTTACTTTTTTATGTTTTCCATTCCGTGCATTATAACTCGAATTTTTGCTATTAACCAACAAATGCACACAACTGTCATAGACTTAACAATAATATTTTTAAAACACTACACTCCAACGTGTTTCGGACCTTACTGGTCCATCGTTAGGGATTACATCAATTGTTGTTGCATAAAAGAGTTAACAATATTTTGTTGTCTTTTATGTGTAGAACTGATGGAAATTCTGCGTGTAGTGAGTAGGAGTAGTGGACAGAAATGTTATACTGGAAAGTAGAGCCGCGTGTGGATAAGGTGGATGTTTTCACGGTACTGAGTATTGTTTAGAAATATTATTGTAAATCTGTGACAATTATGTGCATTTATTGATTAATAGTAAACCATCTGTTACTTTAGTATGTGTGTGATGCATGTCTGGCAGGCTGTAAGGTGAAAAGCGTTCCTCGTCGCCGCCATAAGGGCAAAATAAAATTTCATTTTATTTGGAGATCGGACGTGTGTAGTTGTCACCAGTCGTGTGCGATCGTTGTTCAAGATCGTAAATTTGTGGCTATCACGTGTTCAAATTCACATTCATTTGTAGTGGCCAAGAAGTATACAGTGGTGTGAATGAAATTGTGTGAGTGTGTGTGTGTCTGGGGGTGGGGGGGGGGGGGGAAGTTCCGAAGAACTTGGACTATACTTGTGTTCATCTCTACAAATCTGCGCATTTTCTGTTTGCGCTATTGTCCATAAGAATATATTATTAGAAATTTTCTTGCTAAACTTCCAAATGGTTTACCTCGTACAGTGTTTGAAAATCTAACCTATAAAGTACGTTGTCATGAATAACCACAGTTTGTGCCTCCCTGATGTACTGTCATCACTTCACGAAGTTGTTAACCCTGCTCTGTGTATCTCCATCCATGCCCGGTCCCCTAAAGAAGAAGGGATAAAAGGTAAATTTATCCACCTGTTTAATTAAGCACCGCATCACGAAGACGTGGGGGAATGGAGATGCAGCTCCGTATGTTCTTTAACTTGGAACAAGATGAAGATGGTCAGATTAACCCTACTGCCATTTTATCCCGGGGACAGCGACTTCGGAATCCGCTGAATATGACGACGGATGGGGCCCCTTTTTGGTCAGGGCTCCAAGGAGAAGAGAAAAAGCGTCATCACGACGTATTCTGAGTTAATCGTAGCATCGTTAAATAAAAACATATAAAAAAACAAAGCTATTGGGGTTTGATTACAGAATTCAGTAAGACGTTACAGGACATGCAAACTGCCTCTGTCAGCTTCTGGCGCAAGAGAAGCCGAAATCACCATTCATGGCTGCGCAGAAGAATCTGCAAGAGGAATGACTTCCAGACAAAGAGAACGGGGGGCACACAGGCACCGCCAGCAGGTTGCTTCTCCACCTTCTGCCTTTCCTGTGTTTCTTTTTATCGTCGTCTGACACAACTTTTTTTTACACGTTCATTATTTTCGTGCTGTTTCTACCACCTAAAGTTTTACAGCGCAGCTGTGAGGTTGTGTTGAACTAACACTATGGAAACAGAAGAGAGGACTCGGAGGTTTAACACCGTTAGTTTAAGTTTAAATTTATTGGTTGAGTCACTATAACACACGTGGTGCTGCGCCTGCTAACACCAGGTTTTTCGCAGTGCGCAGCCAATTCCAACTTCATTACAAAGGATACTACCAACCTACGCGCATGTGCATTAGTGTTTACACATTTCTTTATACTTCCACCTCAACTTCTGATTGTTTTGTGTGGTGCTCCCAATTAACACCTGACTGTACAGAAATGCACCGAGCTGCCTTAGGTCACACCGTTAGTACTAAAGCCCTTTATAGGACAAGGCCCTAAGTTGTACTGACGCCAAGGAAGGAAGTCGCGTGTATTATGAGGAGGATGCGTGAAGTCTCCGACCCTCTCCGAGGGTTGTAGGCACATCCAAACCCTCAGCCGTACAGAAACGCACTTTTGGTAACAAAGCTTATCACGTTATTGCTGCCTACATTCACTGTGAACAGAATGGCTGTACGACTGGAGAGATATTGCGGCAAGTATGCTGAATGGGAAGACGTAACTGCTCGAGGTGAAACTGCAAACTTCGATCCATAGGACGTCTTTCCTTGGCCAACGTATTGTTGTATCTACCTCCTAGTCTTACATTCTATTTCCGTCTAAATTACTCCAAACGTTATTCTTCCATCTTCATCTTGATCTTCCAATTGAAAATGTTCGGTTTCAAATTTCTGCAAGCATTTTTAGTCTTATTATAAAGTATAAATTTTATTACCTTCATACTCACGACATGTCTGGGCACGACTGTACCATTCCCAGGTGAAATATCTAAGGCAGGGCGGTCCAACCTTTTTATGATAAAGGGCCACAAACCCTATTTAGGTCTGGTCCGATGGCCGCAAGTGGAAAAATAACACCAAGCCGTATACGTAACCGCCTAAATTATGTGAAATTTTTATAGTATACTCGTAATTTATAAATGTGGCCGCGGGCCGCATAATACAAGCTGGCGGCCGTGGTTTGGAGATCCATGATGTATAGAGTCTTGTCAGACACTGTTTTAAATGCAGTGTTTTCAAGTCTCCAGTGTTCATGCCTGGTACAATACCAGGTCATTCAGTTACAAAGTTTAACTTTTACTCTGAATTTTTCAGATGACACAGTTGCTTGTAAAGTTAAAAGATAGTCGGTTAAAACACTTTACTTTAACGCACTCCTGGCTGAAGAAGCATTAGAGAAAGTAATGTTGACGTACTTGACTGCTAGACGTATCTACTTAATTTAAGTGTAATTTACTTAACATTTAGTTCCTTCGTACAGAAGGACACTACCAGAGTTTTGTATGCTTTAATCTTCAGGTTGGCTTACAGGAAGCAGGACTATATAATATTCAGAAATGAACAGCGGTATGTACTACTGGAATTCAGTTTTCTTTTAATTTCATCATGAATATAATTTTGATTTGTAATATAGGTACGTAGACACCATGTTTAATTTAGGGCCCAACACCGAGCAGTGACGACCTTGGCGCACTGCACACCTAATTACGTGTTCCTCTAATTGAGTCATTTGCGTGCGCAGAACGTGACTGGGTACCTAGCGCCCCGCGGCGGGCAGGCCCGGAACTAACTCTCTCTTTCTCCTCTTCCCTCTCAATTATTGTCTTCTCCTTCATCTGTTCCTTCTTATACCCCACCTCCTCGCAGCGCTTTCCTAGGTCTCTCTAACACAGTACAGTCTGTAACATAAAAATGACGGTAGTTTTAAACGTCCGTGTCGATGTTAAATTTTTTTCCAAAAAACGCAAAGGTCGCTAAGTTTTTTGTACGATGTTTTTAATTGACAGAAACTTTCTTAGACAATGTACACCATGTTACAGAATATTTTCAGAGTTTCTTATATAAAAGACATGTTTGCAAAAGGTGGACCGATACGGATTATTTACGAATGTGAAAACCGAGATTTCTTTGAGTGTATCTCCCCAAATACTTTCAAAAAGATAAAAGTATTGTTACTCTTTATACACGTAGAAACCTAAACAACGGAATTTGCTCAAAAATTTTTTAAGATAAGGAAAACTGATCACGAAGATGCGTTGAATTCTTCGGTAGAAGAGAGAGGTACACCCCCGCGCTTTCTGTATCAAAGCATTAGACGAAGACAGGTGGCGAAAACCCGTAAGAACTGGCTGTCTTTATTCGCGAAATAAACAACTGTGTACATTCATTAGAATCCTGGGCGTGCTTTAGAGCCGTTCTGAACGCAATGGTCAAGGGTATAAATGAGATCACTTTGGTGGCTGAACTCTCAGGCTCCTCACTGTGTAATGCCTTAAATTTAAATTTATGTGACCTGGGTATATGAAGAACTAAGAGGACGACCAAAAAACGGATGGTGGAATCGTGTGCAAAGAGATATTAATAGATGCAAAATTAAAAACTGGAAAGAGAGGTAAAAAAGCAGAGCTGACTGGGCGAAGTCTGTTAAGGACTGTAGCGCCATCTAAGAAGAAGAAGAAGGAGGAGGAGGATGAAGAGGAAGAAGAAGAAGAAGAAGAAGAAGAAGAAGAAGAAGAAGAAGAAGAAGAAGAAGAAGACTAAGACGAAGAAGAATAAGAAGAATTGTATGCGAAGATACTTACCGGTCCGTATTCCAGCAGAACATTCCGGAATTAGCCCAAACGATATCCAGGAATACCACAATTCAGTATGGCCGGTTTCTCGAAATAACATTAACAGAAATCCTTAACCACAAAACCCAAACGCGTTACCGCTTACGAAATGAGCGGGTATGTTCAAAGCAAAACGTAATCGCCTTTGCTTTTTGTATCAACTAATGTTTTTATATCTCCGTTCCTCTTCGTGGGTCAAGAAAAACTTCATATTGACTTACTGTGAAGTTTTAACTTTAATTGAATTTAGGCCTTAGGACAAACGACAGTCAACTTTACAACCCAAGAGGACGTGAAGCGATTCGCATAGGGAATGAGGTGTAGAGCAAGAACTCAACGCATGTCACGTGTTCCACATATTCTGACACTTATTCTGATGTAACAAGTTGCTTAACTACTATCTCGTGGAGGAAGTGTTCGGTGTCCCTCCTTTATACAGTAGTCTGATCTCTGTTTAGCGGAAATTTAATGTGACATCCTGGTGTATCATACATGATAATACATGTGTGTTAATGACAGTTATTACAAGTGTTTGTTAAAGTACAATAAAACAACACTTCTGTTTTTCAGTTTTGAAAGGTAAAATGAACATTCTTTACCTTATACCAGCGTGTAATAACATTAAAAATTAAACAGTTGTTTCCTAATTGCTTATCGCTGAATTTTCGAAATTTTTTCTCGTCGCTGTCGGTTACCGTGATTCATTTTCATATAGCTGAAAATTTTGACTCACAACGTGTAGACCTACAAGTGAAACCTAAAACTCTTAATTACTGAGAAATAAAAATGCAAGTCGTACTTATTTTATAGAGACAATACACATTAATGCGTAATTATACTGACTAACCGGAAGCAATGGAGGAAAGGACTTCATATCTCATTCTAACCAATAAGCTTCCCGGTATGTTGTTTTTTGATGCAGTAATGAGCCTCTTGTATCTGACAGTCTATAATTCACAAACAGGAGAAACTCGGACATTTAAACATCTATAATATCCCCTCTAAAATGCAAAGAAAGTATGGAGACAGAGGTTCTCACTGCGATGTTACTGAAGGTTTAAATCTTATGGGATATTCACGCTGTGTTGTTGGGCGAGTATTTCCCTTCGTTTGTAGGACTGTTTGATTCTGAAGACGAAATCGACAACATCCTTCGAAACGTCGGAAACTAGTGACGTAGTGACATAGCATAACATCACAGAAGACTTAAACCTTCAGGCAGGATACTGCTTGAGTTACAAATTCCAGCGTATGAACAGTGTGAATGAAATAACTTTTATAAAATCAGTACAAATTTTTTGTTACCGACATTATGCTTTAGGTTTATATTCGTTGTATGAAAGGTTGTTCAGATCCTTATTTCCCTTAATTAACCTTCTCAAGAATAAAATTACTGTACACTATGTTCAAAGATTCGGTTCATATCGTACAGGGAACACCTTGTGCTTCCATCAGATAGACCGTCCGGATAATGGTGTATAGGAACAGCCTCTTTTTGTTCATTGTGAGAATCACACTAGGTAAATTGAAAGCTCTTCCTGTGCACGCCAGGAAGACTTAGCAGTGGGAGAAGACGTAAAATTCCACTCGTTGTTAACCTTGCCAATACATGGATATGGATAATCAGATTCACGCCCCGGCGATTTTAATCCCCGTACCCGATAGATTGGTGGCTCGATAGTCTCTGGCCTGGACGTTTCAGAAGAGACGAATTTCTTACCCCTGCCAGGAATCGAATTGCGAGCTGTCCAGCCCATAGGATAATCACTGTGCGCTATTCCAATTTCCTTAGGACATCAGCACGGAAATTTATAAATACGTTGTGGCTCACAGATGCAGCGTTTCTTATTTTAACCCCCGCCGTACATATATGTCTACAAATCACTGGGCTTTAAAGGGTCAAAGAACAAGGAGGCTGAAGTATGAAGTGCATAAGCACCTAACGCATCTTGAAAACACAGTCTGGCGTTTTATGCAAGTATTTTTCTAATTCTACTGCATCAGAGTGAATTGATAATGTGAATATATATATATATATATATATATATATAGTTCTAAAGGTGACCTGAAATATTAAGAATCAGCAATGAGAAGAATCACAAAACTTTAAAGTGGTCAGTGTCAATTCAAACAACCTTACTCTGGACCAGATACAAGTGTCATCAGTGTGCGGATCACTGTTAAAGCCTTGCAGTGTGCCTATCTTCAGGGTAGTCCGAAAACAGTAGATGTGTATTGTGCAGCCACACGCCGTCATGTCCCAGGAGACTTTAATCTTCGTGGAAACGCATTTAAGACCTACTGACCCTGAAGGCATTCATGTCGCAGTGTTGCAGGAAGTCTTTCAGACGGTACGTGACCGACAAGGTCCTTAATATATATATATATATATATATATATATATATATATATATATATATATCCGAATTAGCGTTTGTGTCATGGAAGTAAATGGTTGGAATTCCTTTGTGATGCACTGTTTTGCGCTGCTTAAGGTGCTCTAGAAGCCGTTATGGGAGGCACTTTCGCGCCGGTGTGTGTCTTCGGTCTCTACCGACACCGCGCTCCCGTGTATCTGGTAGACTATATACTGTCTGTAAGATTGCCTCTCAAGTGTCAGAAACTGTTTATTTTTAAGAATATTCATTGAGATATAATATATTCCAAAACCAGACCGACAATTCCAGAAAAATAAGAAGTATATTGCACCTATTTCTAAAGTGTCTCCACAGCTTTGTTAGGTCTATACGGCATAGAAAACAGCTTATTTGCAGCACTTTCTACAAATAGTAGGTGTAGTGCCAGTACACACGTGAGGAAAGGCTATGTCATTGTTATACGTTCTCCAAGCAGACTTCAAGCGTATTTAAAAACGTTCAGTCATTTATGGACCACAGGACTCCTCGATTTGTTATTAAACTCAAGGTCCCGCTGACACGGTCGCAACTTGAAGCAATGGGCTTCATGTGCCGCCACATGGCGTGATTTTGAACCGACCGACCTCGTTCTCAGCTGTCGGCCGGAGAGAAGGCAGCAGCCGTCAGCCAGCAGGTCTTTACAGCCGGGAAATTCATTACAGTTCTAATAGTTAAAAATATTAGTGAAGGAGCAGTTATCACATTAAGAAATTAAAGTATATGCATGTAACCTTCAAAAAGACTGGGAAAGAGGGTTCAACTCACGTCTAACGACTGTAGCCGTAGCCACTGTATATTGGCAAGAGGATGGAGTACATTTCATATATTTGAGTGTCCTTTATAGGATCCGCAGTCGGAAAGGAGATAGAAACATTAAATTTTTAGAATCTGTACACAGCATGTCTGTCTCTTGTTGTCCCTCATTACATAAGCTGTCACCAGATGTCCGGCGGATGCAGGGTTTCTATGCGATAAGTCTGGAGCGTTCAGGGACAAGATAAAAGGGACGTTCTGTTTATTATGTAACGTCAAAATAATAGTGAGTACTTACACCTTAATCAGGTTCTTGAAACTATCTTTACATCACTTCTCAGTGACAAAAACCATGGAGATGAGTCCATGTTGAGGTCCCAGTAGTTGCTCAGCTGTCAGACTCGCCTTTGTGGGAACAATCTCATTGCCGTATTCAGAAGGGCCTAGTCTTAGTCCTTCTCCTGTGCTACATGAATCCAATTCACACCTTCCCAAGCTGTTGTTCTTCCATCTATGCATAGACCTTTTATGTGGTGGTGTCAAATTTTCCCGCACTGAACAGCATTCCCATCCATGTTACATTCATTCCCTGACAGTCTTCTGTCTGTTGGGTGGGATAAGTTAATAAGATACAAGGGCCGACAGGAAGCTGCAACCAATATTGTTAGATAAAATAATGACGCAATAAAATAATGACACTAATTTACTACTGTCGCCCTTGAAGTTCCTACCCAGCCACGTCTCGTATTAATCCTGTTATCTTCATCAATACCGTCCAGTCCTAGAAATATAAATTATGTTATTACCTGAATCAATAATTATCTGATCAAACATAAAGCTTTTTTTGTGACTCACTGGCCGTAACTTCGCCAGTTTCTGAGAAATTCTGAAAGCACATAATTGTCGTGCTGATGGCTGCGTTATGAACAGAACTGCAATTAGGATGAAGAAAGTTTCCTGTGAATCCCTAAGGTTAAGATGAAAAGCAATAAATAACACGTTACAATGCTAACTGTGAGGCCGGGGCAGGCAGATTTCTCACTGCCTTAGCCGTGAAGACACTATGCAGAATGAGAAGGCTGGCGCGGACATTCAAACTGAACCGACTACCTGCTGATGGCAGCTGAGCGTCGATATTTCCGCCGGCAAATGAAAACTCACCGCCCGCTAAACGCGGTACCGTAATCCCGAGGCTGACAAGACAGTGCTGCAAACCTACCAATCATGTTGCTTAATTTCCTCTCAACCTCCGACAAAAAGCAGCGCGAAACCACTAATTAATCTCTCATTCTAGGACCCAGACCATGCAAGCTATACACTCGTGAATCAGACAGATGATATGAGTAGTTGTATTTATATTAAAAAAAATACCCCAGTAGCTACATGTAAATTTGTTTCGCACTCCAAAGTGCCGGTATTGAGAGACTACTGGATGAGAACTGATTATTTTGGTATAAATCCACAATGCCTCAACTGCAGGGTTTATACTACACCGTCGAATGACATGAATGTGAATAGGTTAGCGTTCTCTATAATATAGGGATATTACTTTTATTTGACGTCTGTCTCTAGTTAATACCCGTCGGGTGGCTTAACTTACGCAACTTGAAAGTGTTACGTACAACGTGTTTGTTTGATGTAACACGTGTCTAAGTGCCGAAGGAAAACATTTCCGTTTACATTCAATTAATTCATAAACACAAAGCACGTAATACATAAAAATAATTCTTACAATCTGAACACACAAGTATCAAGAAAACATCGTATAAGTTATACTTTGTTACTGTTACACCTACAACTTAACTGCCGAATAGGCTGTATTCTATAGGTCACCAAACTGGGAAAAGCTCCAGTAAGATATGCTGTAAATAAAAATTTTAATGCTAAGAAATGCCTTAATATTACAAACACGGTATCGAATTTTCAACAAGCGCTAGTTTGAGCGAGATGATAAGCATCATGTGTCATACCGAATGCACAACTGAGTCGTCGGTTATTTTAACACATCGAATGCAATTACATACTGTCAACGTCCATGATGATAAAGGGCTGAAGATGGCAAAGATCGATCGATACATGTTGTCTGACTAAAATAATTGGCGAAAAACACATAAAATAAAAGTTGTGTTGAAGGTATTAATTTCCTTTGTCATGCCTCTATAACACAGCGGGACGCTTAACGTAAAATTTCCAGCACCATTTTTGAATAGGTCCAAATATTCTTACTGGTACTTTACTTTCAAAAGTCTCTCAGTCTGCACGTTCCGTTGAAAGAGCAGATAGTGTAGGTTTGTACATTTAATCTATAGATTTTTACGTATCATGTTGGAAGACGAAAGTTTCTGCACTGACCAACAGTTTGAACTTCTTCTCTGTAAATATTTTCCGCTGATTATTGGCGGTTCCAATTTTCGAATGATTTAACAGGCAATGGTTTACAATCTTATGTCATTATACTGCATTTTAGTTCTTAAGTAGACATGCTTTGGAAAAGGCAGTTGTGGCCCATTGCAGGCCTTCTGTTGGCTTTCTCTTGGACCGTCTGCGTAAAACCGCTAATGGTCTTAGCCAGCATAACCTGTAATTTGGTAGAGATTGCAAACAAGTTCCTTCCGAGTAAGGGTCTACAGTGCTATCCGCTGTTACATTAAACTGGCCCTTTCCTACTTGACTACTCTTTCGTATATCCCTCGTCATTTATGCCTCCCTATACGCAGTCATACACCTTAAGTACTTGTCTGAAAATTTTTAGTCTACTGCCTAGCAAATAAATAAGTAGGCTTCTGGATTCACCCTGCTGAGTGTGTGTGTGTGTGTGTGTGTGTGTGTTCTTGATCTCAACTTTCGAAGCAGTTAATCGATTTTCAGGAAACTTAGAAGATTATCAAATTGGAGGGCGGCCCAACGCTGTAATTTTCCGTTTCCGGCAATCCGTAATAACGGCACTGCTTGCGTGCGAATTTGTGACGCCAGGGCGATGCTAGCCTCTTTAAATTCAGGTGCCTCTAATGATGCAATTATATAAAAAAATACGCAACTACTGCATGGGCAATGGGGGCCCGGATAGCGTAGTCGATATTCTTTAGCTCTTTGCTACAGGCTGGCCGGTCCGCGGTAAGAACCCCGTTGGGGGTAAGAGCTGTATCTTCTCCATGCTCGGTCACACGGCTCTTGGGCCCTCACAGCCTTCTCTACAATGGGTACTTGGGCCCCTTTTCGGTGGTCAAGTCGCCGGATGGTGGCCTTGACCAGCTTCCGCTACCTAGCGCTGAGTTTAAGAATGGTTGGAGCTGCGACGTATTCCTATACTCCCTCTCTGTGTCTTCATGGCGTGTTATATGGTGAAATTTACCGTTCTACTCTATAGGCGATACTTTTCTGAATATAGAATAAAAACAATACTGCAGAGTGTATTATCTTTCGGGTTTAAGTTGTCAGCCAAAGAACCACTGGAATTAGGTATAGGAAAGTTAATTTGAAAATAGGAGGCAAGTAGACCTAAATTTGTCATAAGAAATAATTTTCACTTTTAACTCACCGTGCATTTTATATCAGATGAAAAAAGCAACCAACAAATGCACTGTACTTACTTATTCAACTTTTTACTCTGCTTTTCCCCGACATGTTTCGGCGTAGCAAGACGCCATCCTCAGGAGGTCGTATATAATTAAGACATTATTTTCCTCAGGCGATGTTTTCCACACACGTGAAATTGTTAAAATATAGCATTTACACACACAACACACTGTTTTCCAATATTAATTTGATGACAGTTCTTGGATTACAA